>RDPX01000135.1:772745-800043 GCA_003991215.1 Morbakka virulenta | reverse complement strand
ATTATCTGTTTTAAAGCTTTCGCACAGGCTGTTCGTATTGCCGAGTATTTTCCTCTTGGGCGAGCCACAACTAGTGGCCAAGGGCCAAGAGGGTTCTTTCAAATGTCCATTACTTTTCTAATTATCCTCGCAGATCCCAATAAGGCTGTTTTTTGCACAATTCCAACATTTACTTCAAGACCTAACATTTCCATCCAGCTATTAAATCTTTTGCTCACACAGCCTAAGGCACCAACAACTACTGGTACCACTTTCACTTTTCTTAACGACCAAAGACGTTTCAGCTCCATTTTTAAATCTTGATACTTTTCGACCTTTTCATTCTCTTTTTCATGTGCCCTACAATCACCAGGTACAGCAACATCTATAATGATGGCATCTTTCGTTTTCTTCTCAAGTAATATTATGTCTGGTCTCCTCGCTTCTATCAAATTATCACATTGGATATTGATATCCCAAATCAATTTTACATTTTCATCTTCTACTACACCTTCCGGGCAATGTTCGTACCATTTTTCCTTCCTGTCGAGACCATACTTTCCACATAACATCCAATGGATCAGCTTAGCGATGTTATCATGTCTCCTCTTGTATTCACGTTGAGCCATTTTACTACACTCACAAACAATATGTTGCACTGTCTCCGCTCGTTCTCCACACATTCTGCACAAGGGACTTTCTGAAGTTTTATCAATTCTATTTTTAATGTAGTTTGTTCGCAAAGCCTGTGCTTGTGCGGCAAATATTGTTGCTTCTGTTTGAACTTTGATGTCTCCTCGAGTAATCCATTGCCAAGATAACTTTTTATCAATTTCCTCAGGCATTTCTCTAACAAACTGACCATACATTCTCTTCTCGTGCCATTTAGTTTTAATTATTATTATTAATTAATTATTATTATTATTATTATTATTATTATTTTAAAATTTTCTCTTTGAATTGTTGTGTAAGATCAAACACCAGGTCACTAACAGTGACCTAGGGTGAGTGAAATAGGTAAGGATTTTTTTGTGGAAAGAGAGAATAATAATAAAATATTCAATTTTTAAAAAATCTATAAATAAAGCATAAGAAGGTATATAGATATTATTCAGGACAATTCACGAACATCAGCTACACAATGAATTACAAGACACAAATATATACAAAAAAAAGGTGGAGACGTGGTGAAGACGTCAATTTCTAGATAGTGAGTGCCCTTCGTAGTACATGCGCTGTGCTATTTAATACTACTTTTTGAATTTCATGAAGAGAAGGGTTTCCTGGAATTTTGTCAAGGTATTCACTAGTCCCTTTCTATATCAGGCCAAAAGCACCTATCACTACAGGAACAGTTCTAACTTTTAGGTGCCACATCTTTTTCATTTCAATTTCAAGATCCTTATATTTTGCAAGTTTTTCAAACACTTTGGCGAAGACATTTCTGTCTGATGGTACACTCATGTCTACGAGGTGGCAGGTGTTGTTTTTCCTATCCTTAATGACAATATCAGGGCGTTGACCGGTATCGTGCGATCAGTATGTATTGCAAAGTCCCAGAGAATTGTAAAATTTTGTCCCTCTGTAACAGGTTCGGGATGGTGTTCATACCAGTTAGTGTTAGTGTTTATAGAAAAGTGGTTGCAGATTTTCCAATACAGGAATTGTCCAACTCTGTCGTGTCTGGGTTTTTTTCTCCCCTGGGGTTAAAATAGAACAAGCAGAGACAAGGTGGTCAATTTCTTTAATTTTTTCTTCGCAAAATCTACATTTTTTGGTCAATACCATTCTGCAAGACATTTGCCTGATAATTTCCTGTTAATAAGCTTTGATCCTGGGTGGCAAGAATAAAGCCTTCCGTTTCCGCTTTCAGTTCAGAGTTTCGGAGCCACTGATGGGTTACAATGGTATCTACATCAGCATTATTGACCCGAGCTGCGAACTGTCCATGGAGAGGCTTTTCTTGCCACCGTGATTCGAGATGTTTTAACCCTTAGCATTTTTCTTTACTTTACTAGCAATCTTCGTCGGTGTTGTAAGATTGCCTTTTCAATTTCAAGATTTAGTTCCCGAGAAAATTTTTGGGATTCTTTGCCAACAGAGTGTAGTTTCCTTGAGTTTTCATGCACATTCACCAATTGGAGCTTCCAATCGTCAGCATTGTCCAAGTACTGAGAAAGCCCTATAGTAGACGTCTTATACGAGAGCTCTTACTGTATCAAGCCTCTACCTCCTTTTACCCCAGGAACATATAACCAGTCTATGTCCGATTTTGGGTGGTGCATCCTGTAACAAGTAAACTGTTTTCTAATTTTGGCGTCTAGTCTTTGGAGGTCACTAAGGTTCCAATTGATGATGTTAAAAGTATATGTTACTACTGGTATCGCTAGGGTGTTGATTGCTGTTATTCTATTTTTTGAGTTCAATTCTGATTTCAAGATCGACCTAACTCTGCGTATACATTCTTTTCTGATCTTCTCTTTCATTTGTGAGTGCTGTATTCCATGTCCTTCGTTAATTCCCAGGTATTTGTACGTCCCCTCTTGGTCGAGTTCCATGATAACTGTGTCGCCATCAAGTTCAATATTGTTGGTGTTAACTAACTTTTCTCCGTTAAGTGTGGCTTTTGCCCATTTGTCCAACCCAAATTCAATTCCTATGTCATCACTAAATGCTTTTAATGTTTTCAACAGTCCTTCAAGTTCTCCATCATTACAAGCATAAAGTTTTAGATCATCCATGTAAAGGAGATGATTTGTTTTAATTTCATCGATTTTATATCCATAAGCTGTTTCGTTCAATGGTCCAGATAAAGGTATCAGCGCCATACAAAATAGCAGGGAAGATAGAGTCACCTTGAAAAATTCCACTTTTGATTCGCATACCAAGGGAAGATAAGACACCATTAGAGTGAGAAAGACGAAGATTGGTTCCCATAGTTTCATAGATGTTTTAAGAAAATTAATAAGGGTAGGGGATACTTTAAACAGTTCAAGACAACGCAATATCCACGAATGAGGTACACTGTCAAAGGCTTTCTTACAATCGATCCATCCAGTACTCAAATTTCGATGTTTTGATTTCGCACTTTCCAATATCATTTTATTTATAAGAAGATGGTCTTTGCAGCCATAGGAACCTTTCTTGCAGCCCTTTTGCTCTATCGGAAATATGTTATTTTCCTCCATGTATGTATATGTTCTTTCAGATAATATAGATGTCAACAACTTATAGGAGGTCGACAAACAAGTAATGGGACGGTAGTTTTTGGGGTTTGCAGTGTCATTGCTTTTTGCAAGTAAATAGGTAGTGCCTTGATAGAACCATTTAGGTGTTGAATTTGTTTCCGTCATCAATCTATTAAAATTCGAAGCCAGCTTAGAATGAGAAGAGTTTAAAGTGTTTAACCAGAAATTCGGAACTTGTTCTATTCCAGGGGATTTCCATCTATGCGACTTTTTTAGCGCTTTGGAAATCTCATCGACGCTTATATCATCCCATTTTTGTTCAGAGATGTCAGTAGAATTACTTTCCAGGTCTCTTATCCATTCAGCATTTTCATTGTATTCTTTTTCATTACCCCAGATGGTATTCCAAAATTCGGTGATCCGTTCCTCCGATGGTATTTCCTCTACAAGAATAGGCGTTTTTCCAATTTCTCGATAGAACTTTTTGGCATCTGTTTCATATATCTTATTTTGCCTATAGAAGTTATTCCTTTTGGTGAAACGATGGAGTCTTTGTGCTTTTACTTGAAGTTTTGGTTTCAGCTCTTCCTTAATAGTTGGTATTTGCTCTTTATTTTCTACGCGGTATTTTCTTATTAATTTCCTTGCTTTTCCAGATTTTACTTCTTTATCCCTCTGCAATTCGTCTAGTATAGAGATTTCCATTCTAAACATTTCAATTTCTTTTTCAATCTTAACTTGCCACTTGGACTTGGTAGTTTTCTGTTAATTTTTGTTGTTTCTTTTTGCTTTATTTTTTATGCTACATTTATGTTGAAGGGCTTTGGATGTTGCATATATTAGTTGGTTTAATTCTGTCAGGGTCTATCTTCTCGCAAAGTTGTTTTAATGCTTGATTTCCTAAGATCAGTAAGTTTTTATATTTGTGGGCATACCTTATTTTCATTAAAGGTTCCCTATCCGTTATTTCTGTGTGTTTTACAATAGAAAATTCCTCTACGTTATTCATTTTCATTAAAGATAACTCTTCTTGATTGACATTGTTCACCAGCGTTACAGCTTCAGCAATATCATTCTCTTCTTCACTATTATTTCCAATTCCGCCAACTTCCTCTCCTTCAATACCTTGATTTTCTGCCAAACCTTCATCACCATCCAATATTCATATCTCTACCTTCAATAATTCTATCATCAATCAATTCCCTCTTGTCTATTTTTACTTGCCCTTTAATCTGTGTTATTTCCAAATCTGTCAATTTCTTACTTCACATGATGTATCTTCTTATATTCGCTAGTTTATTTGCATCTAACCTATCAAATTTATCACATTCACTGTTGCCTCTACACCCGGTGATATAAGTATCTTCGGTATTGTTGCTTTGAGGTTTTCCAATATAAAACTTCCTTATATTCTTCTCTGGTCCATCTTTTCCTTTTTTCCTTTTGATAACTTTTTGGTCGTGAGCCCACTGGACCAGAGTTGGGAACAATCCCGTCCTGGTGACCACATGGGTTGAGATTTTGAGAAGAATTAGACTCAGTTACGGACTTTTCTACTTCAGGCTGGTCTCGCCCTGAGGGACGCGTCCCTTGTTGACCCGCGCGACGGACGATGCGGTATGTTTTACTTCTTGTTCTCATATAATTTCGGGGTGCATTTTAACCTTACTGCCAAGGGGATGAGTATTCCGCGCCATTTACCATCTGGTACTTCGAACACATCGCGGATCGTGGACAGACTCAACTCCGCCGCACGTCAACCCGGTATTTCAAGGCCTCGGAGTAGGCTAACAGGTGCTACACCTTGCCCAAGGGTGACCTGGAGGTAGTTGTGGCAAAGGGTAATCTCATTTGCCCACGTCGAAACTCCACAACCGGATGCAGTTTAATGTCAATAACCAGGACGGTTATTATTATTATTTTTATTATTATTATTATCGTTAAAATCTGTTTTCATCACAGGCAGATGTTNTTGCCTCTACACCCGGTGATATAAGTATCTTCGGTATTGTTGCTTTGAGGTTTTCCAATATAAAACTTCCTTATATTCTTCTCTGGTCCATCTTTTCCTTTTTTCCTTTTGATAACTTTTTGGTCGTGAGCCCACTGGACCAGAGTTGGGAACAATCCCGTCCTGGTGACCACATGGGTTGAGATTTTGAGAAGAATTAGACTCAGTTACGGACTTTTCTACTTCAGGCTGGTCTCGCCCTGAGGGACGCGTCCCTTGTTGACCCGCGCGACGGACGATGCGGTATGTTTTACTTCTTGTTCTCATATAATTTCGGGGTGCATTTTAACCTTACTGCCAAGGGGATGAGTATTCCGCGCCATTTACCATCTGGTACTTTGAACAAATCGCGGATCGTGGACAGACTTAACTCCGCCGGACGTCAACCCAGTAATTTCAAGGCCTCGGAGTAGGCTAACAGGTATATTGTCATACCTAGGACGTTTATTATTTATTATTTATTATATTTATTTATTATTATTATTATTTTATTATTATTATTATTATTATTATTATTATTTTCAATTTCAGAATGCGTCCACTTGGACTTTAACCTTCCTAATCTCGATTTTTTAAAGTAAATTTAATACCACAGCTTCAGAAGGATTACCCTGAACTCTTGGAACGATTCCAATCGAACTTGAAAAGTATTTGAAAGAATTAGATCTTCCTGATATAAGATAAGCGGTAGTATACAAATATCAGCAATCACAAGTACTGCCAGAATTTTGAAAGATGTTTTGAACCTCTAAGATTAGGGAATAATCCGAGACTCAAATCGAACTTACACACCCAGTAAATTGTTTACCAACTGGAGATTTTTTTTGAAGAAAAAAAATTATTATTATTATTATAACAATGATAAAACTATTAAAATAAAACTCCAAATAACACCAAATATAATTAGATCCTTTGAGAACAAAAAAAAATTTACTGACAATATAGAACATGTCAAAATTAACAATTTAGGAGAGAATGGAAAACAGCCTCTTTAATTAACACGAGGAAAAGAATCAAAGAGATATCGTACGGAGGAGACGTTTCACAGATAAAGCTTTACAGCTGAACAAAAATCTGGACTGACAAAACACTTTAATGGCCAATAAAAGTGGAATGAAGAAGCCTAAAGATGGGTTAAACAGGTGGTAAGAGAATTAACAAAATGAGAACAGAAGAAAGATGAGAAAGAAAAAATATTTCAAGAATCAAAACAACAAACTTAATAAGACTTAACTATAATAAAGTAGTATCCAACATTTGCAGCACCAAACAAGCCACCTTTAACAAACGGGGTAGGTAATAATGGGAAAAAAGAAATATATGAACTGCTTAGTAACATGAAGCATCCAAAATTAATGAAGCTTGGGGATTTTGATGAAGTTTATTGCAAAAACAAAAACAAAAATTGCAAGAATTCAGTCCAGATGTATAATTTCTGAGCAGCTTCCTGCCTCTAACCAATAAACTGACACACAGCTATTAAAGCAACCTGAGGTAAAACAACGTCATAAAAACCAACGAAATCTGTTCTAGTACTAATAACTGTTTAAATATGATGCAGTGCATCCTTTTGAACTCCCATGTTAAAATTAACAGAGGCAATCATAACATTTATAAACTGACTCTTAGGAAAGCAGCATTCCTTTCAGCAGAGAAAGATAAAAATAGATTTAGAATCTAACTCTCCCCTGAATTCAGATTGGGAACGTCAACAACTCACCAGGTTTGTGTGACAAATTAAAGAAATGACAAGACTCGCCAGGTGTGTCAGGCTCTCTATAATGAGTCAATAAATAAAAAAGATATGCACTTAGGTCACCAAAACATAGCAAAAACGTGGGCATAAGGATGCTAGTGACGAGCCCATGTGAAACCTCTTACATATTTCAAAATTACCTTTGCATCCAGTGTTTTCTTGAGCTCCAGCATGTAGGAGTACTGCTCTGGGTAAATGAAATCATATGGAAAGTGCACAAGGAGCCCATCAATATCCAGCCTGTAAAATAATATGGAATCAAAATGAAAACTACAATCTAACAAACTTTTATGTAAAAGAATGTCACATTTCCTAGTAAAAGTATATTAAACTGTACTAACTTTATTGCATGCTTAGCATTGACAGTTCAATCTGTACATTAGATGGTCATGAACACCATAGACATTGGTACAAGCCCCATTTAGCCCAATATCTACTTCTCGTTAGTTTTTCTTCATACTTGAGAGTGGGTTATGAAAAGCGTACTATGTTTTAGTCCTAAAATGCAAAAATAGGTTCTATGCAGCCCATGAAATAAATCAGTGAGATTTCTTCACTCCAAATTTATTGAGCAAAATAATGGTTTTACACCATGGTTATAATTACACAATTTTCAAACTGTTGCAATATATGTATACTCTTTATTGAAATAAAACATATGTCTCAGCCATTCTGACTTTATAAGTGTGTCTATGTAAACCTTTAGGAATTAAAAATGGCCTCCAAAATGAATTTTATCTTTTCCAGCCTGGCTGATCTGCTCCAGCTACTTCGGCCACATGCAAGACACTGTATTTTCTTTCTTTCTCTTGCACCATAGTCATATCATTGATTGGTCAATATCTTTTGAAAAAGAAAACAGGAACCTGTGACCTTGATTTACTTGGATGAAGAAACACATACTGACTGTCTATTCTATGTCTCATGTTTGTCCTGAATCATTTGGTCTTGTTTTCATCCTCACATTCACTCCAACATTTAGCTCTGGAATACCTTGTCTTGCTGAAGGAAACTCTTTTCCATGTTGGGCTATGAAATTTCCAGTGTTAACATTGCTTCAAATCTCATGCATTATCAAGTTATGGATGTTGTAGTCTCACTTTCTGATCTTTATGGATGGCTCAGCAGTACCATTTTCTTGTGTTTATCTATTTAATTCTGTCCATTACACTAGATCTTTAAATTATACTTTTGACAGGTAGTGCTTCATAAAACTGAGCTGTCTGGAGATAATAATCTGCATTAGTTGCTTTCTTACCCCCACCCTCATTAATGCTTCTTTTAAATATATGAAGTATAAATAACATGGAGGTATGTCTTGGTCAAATCATTTGGTTTATTGACCATCCCTATGTCTCCAGAAAAGAAACAACCAAATGCAGCAATTACATGGAGAGGCTAAGATCTTCATACCAATATCCTGTTAGAAAAAATCTATTCCACCTTCATGTGTACCATTTTATCTGCTGGTTTATCTTTACTTCACACTTGCTACAAGAGATGATAACCATACAATGTTGCATCTTATCCATTTTTCTAGTGCTAATATTTTGATATGGATAAATGTAGGGTTTGACTAATCACATATCTCACAGTTAAATTTGAACACTTTAGTCATAAATTTAGTGTCCTAAGAAACCTGCAGCTGTATCATGCATGGCAAACATAGGGTCACATAGTTGTCTTGCGGATCTCAAGGTTATCTATAAACTTGACTTGGGAGGAAAGATCTAATCCCTATGAGAAGAATGTGAATGAACAACAAATTAAACTTTATTGAAGATATTGTGACTTACTTTTTACAAAGATATGAAGAAATATTTAACCAAGAAATATGCTTCCTTGTATTCATCTATGCAATTCCACAATGTTGTGGAGTTCCATAGATGAAACAAATGAAAGTACCAATCCCTTCGTTAAAAAGTTCCTTTAGTCTATCTTTAGTGAGTATGGCTGCCTTTTGTGTGGATTTGTGTTTAATGATTGCTCATTTTCATTAACAGGAGCTGTCTTGAGTAGGTATAAAAAGTTGATAGGTTGTTTGATTGTGTTTCCCCTCAACATCAGTACTGCAGCTGCATATATTTCATCATCTTTGTTTTCAATCAGATGTATGATTTTGCCCATCCTCCACTTATGTCTAGGAGTATCCTCCTTTACATGAATGATCTATTCAATTTTTGGCATGGCAACTTCCAATTTTTTTCTTGGTTCCTGGAGATGCGTCTTGTTATCTTTACCTCAAACTGAGCAAACAATCAGTGTATCAGTGTTTTCAAAATCCAATAAGAAGTAACTGACCTATCTTCCAGATTTTCAACAGTTTACCACCACATTGTGAAGTGAGTTTGAAGTCTGGATCTCCACCATCATCCTCTGGGGTAGGTGTTGAGCTATTTGAGTTCAAAGACAGAAAATGATTTGGTGTTAATGCATCTGTTTATCTGATATCATTGTCTATGTATACAAGAGCTCTTGAGTTAAGGATTTTCTCATATTCTGTAGCATATATACAGCATATATACAGAGTCACTGTAACACATTCCTTCTGAATTGCTTTTCCCAGTGATGATTTAACCATTCCTACCAGCCATTCATAAAATCCACCCATCTATGGTCAAAATTCTATTATGAATTTCCATTTGATTCTGGCTTTGTTATTGAAATTGTGTGCATCTTCATGAGTAATTGTTTGTTGCCATGCTTTACCAACTGTGGTCTTTGTTAACTTAAAATGTGGATCATTGTTGAGGATGATATTATCTGGAGTGTTTCTTCATTATATAAATCTTTGCAGGCTCATAAGAAATTGTTCTGCTGTCATTTCATTGACTACTTCAAAATGTACAGCTTGGACAGTTAGACATCTTCTTCTTCTCCTTTCAGCCTTTTCCAATGGGTCAGGTCGGGGTAGGCAGCTTGACACAGTCTTCTCCACTTACACCTGTCCTTGACATCCTCCTTTGTTGCCTGAACTTCCTCCATATCTTTCTTGATGACATCCCTCCACCTTAGCCTCTGCCTTCCTTAGCTCCTCTTGCCCTCTACCTTGCTGTCAAATGTCTTCTTTATCCCCATCTCTTCTCCCATTCTCATGACATGACCATACCAATACAACCTTGCTTCTCTTGCCTTCTCTCATATACTGGTAACCTTCATGTACTTTCAAACATCCTCATTAGTTCAGTGCTCCCACAGTGATAGACCTATCATCCATCTTAACATCCTCATCTCAGTCGACATTAGTGCCCTCTTCCACTCTTCTCAATGCCATCACCTTTAGTCCACACACCAGTACTGGTCTGATCACACACTTATAAATCTTCACTTTCAACATAACTGGCATCCCCCTGTCACACACTGTTCCACTTCTTTCCCTCCACTTCATCCACACTCTCTTGATTCTGTTCCTGATCTCCTCACTACACCCTCCTCATTCCTCCACAATTGAACCAAGTTGGCAGAACTGATCTGCCTGATTTACCGGGTCCCCTTGTGCATCTACCATGTGGCACTCCTCTCCTCCATCTTTGCTGGTCACTAATGCTTCTGTCTTCTTTGCATTTACTTTCAGTCCATTCCTTTCCAACTATCTCTGCCATTGTACTAGTTTCCTTTGCAGGTCAGCTTCACTCTCCACTGTGATCTAAGATCATCTGCAATAGAGAAGTTCTGTTGGTAGACCTTGTCTTGTTGTTGGTGGACTGTTTCAGGGCCACAACACTTTCATCAACTTTCAACTGTCTGAATGCTTTCCACTTGTTTCTGACAGCCTCTTGTACCTCATCATTCCACCACCATAAGTCTTTTCCAGTTGGCTAGGAAGCTGCCTTCTTCCCACATGCCTGCTTAGCCTTTTCTATGATAATACCTTTCATCTGCTCCCACTCTTGGTTTGCATTGCCCTCACCAGTGGGTGATCTTTTCTTTGTGCTCACTGCCATTTTGAAAGTTGTTGCTATGTGTTCATACTTTAACTTCCAGATCTTAATGTGTTTTCCTTCTCCTCTGGCATTTTCTTTTCCTCATCCACCTTAGATTCATTATTAGAAGTCTGTGATGTGACACAACACCTTCTCCTAGAATTACCTTGCAGTTTATGATCCTTTGCTTATCTCTTTTTTGGACCAGCAAATAGTCTATTTGACTTTTATTGTCTCCACTCTTGTACATCACCTTATGCTCTTTTCTTTTCTCAAACCACATGTTTGCAATAACCATGTCTAATGCTTCCACCATACTCAAGATTCATACAACTTCTTCATTTCTGTTCCCAAAATCTTTTCCTCCATGGCAACCTTCAAACCCATGTCTATCCTTCCCAACATGTCCATTCAAGTCTACCCCAATTACAACTTTCTCTGTTGTTGGTATCTGTCTCATAACATCTTCTAGCTCTCTGAAAAACTCATCCTTTTTGTCATCGCCACAGCCAACTTGTGGAGCATATCCAGTTACCAAGTTCAAGAGCCTATCCTCAGTTGCAACCTTCATGCTCAAATGCTTCTCCCAGTTCCTTCGATCTGTCTTCTTTCCACTTAACTTCCTGCACACACAATATGTCAACCTTTCTGGGGGTGTATGGGGAGCTCAGGAGGAGTACCATCCAGTGGCAACAAGCAGCTGCATCCTATTCTTAGGATGGATGGACCCACTGGTCCCCAAATGACTCCCAACTCTCACTGATGGGTCCAAGTAGTTCCTTGTGCATGGCAGTGGCCACACCCCAGTAACCATCTTGGCTGGTGGGCTAAACTTGGTGAGTGTAGGCATTGCCATTGGCAGTGCTGACAGAGGTTGCATTAACTCTCAGTGCATGAAGATGCCATGGCAGGGGCATCAGATGCAGAGATGAGTGGAGGAATGTGTGGTACCATCAACAGTTATCTCTTAGCACAGGCAAGAGCTAGTACTCAGTCCAACCAAGGAATGGTCTGGCCATTGCCATAGTCCACTTACTCCTAAAACCGGCATTTCTGTCGGGCCCAGCCAGCCAAGTGTAAAATCCCTGGCTAATAAAGAATGATGAATCTCGACTGGTCTAATTCATTCAAATGAAGTTACACATATGAAGATACAAATCCTTTCATGGTTCACATTGGGTTGTCATATAGGGTTTTTGTTTTATTGATGTATTTCACAGGAATGCCATAATGTTTATAAATTTTATATACTGATGGTTGATGAACAATGTCAAAAGCCTTCTTGAAATCAATAAAATTCATGGTCAGATCTTTCTAAACTTTCAGGCTCTGTTCCATGATGTTTCTCATTGTGGGTATCTCTTTACTGCATGATCTTTCCTCTCCGAAACCACCTTGGTGTTCTCATAGGATGTCATTGACTGCTGACTAAAATCTTTTTAGTTGCATTAATTTTCATTAACTCTTTAAGGAGTGCATTGTCACCAAGTTTCAGCAGTTTGCCACTAATGTTGTCTATTCCTGGGGCCTTTTTGGGTGGCATGTCAATTGATTAAGCATGTGGTTTGGGATTGTTGTCCCAGTTGTATTCAGTTTCTGGTTTGGTTTGATTGGGTACTTTCTGGAAGTGTTCAAGCCATCTGTCATTTTTCTCTTCTGTTGTCAGGATGTTTCCATGTTTATCCTTGATGGAAACATTTATTGGGCTCTGTTTTCCAGTCAGCTTTTTCACAATGTGTACAATGCTCAACTATCATTTCTTTGTGCTGCTTCCTGTGCTTCTGTACTTTTTTCTCAATCCATACTTGCAGTGTTTCTTACCTTCTCTGTCAGCTGTTTTGTAGTCTTTTTGTGGTCTGGGCTTAACTTGCTTCCTAATAGCTCTAGTTTTACATCTTCTGTTGATCAAACTTTCCTGAAGTGTGCTCACTTGGATTCAACTGCCTGGTCTCTCTGGAGAACTACATATCTGTTGCTGATGCTCTCTTGGAACCTCTCAAAGATTAATGGATTTGTTAGTTTATCAGTTCCAAGGATCCACTTCTGCTGTGATCTGCTGAGTCTTTTGAGTTTCAGCATGATTTTTCTGATCACCAGGTAGTGCTCTTAAGATATGTCCATGCCTCTGAACATTTAGATGTCTATGATGTCCCCCATCTCCTGCTGATACACATGTAGTCAATTTCATTCAAAATACTGCCATTTGGTGACTTCCAGGTGAGCTTGTGTATTAGTTTATGTTTAAAGAAGGTACTTCTTATCCTCATGTCATTATCATTATTGTTATATTTTCATTATCTTTTTTTTGCTACACTTCTAAATAGTCCAATTATGTTAGCTGCAACATTACTATTGGCTCCAACCTTTGTGTTCCAATGCCCCATAACTAACTTCAGGACATGTAAAGGTAAATTTTCAATTGTTTCTTGGAGTTCATCATAGAAGTTATCTTTGTCTTCTCCATTTGCTGCTTTGATGGGGGCAAAACCTTGTATCATGGATACTTTCATGTGTTGTGATTCTAGTCTTGCAGTGATGATTTGACCTGAAACTGGATTCCAGCCTATCAAAGCCATTGTAGCTGTCTTTTTCAACAGGCTACCTACACCCTTTCCATGTTCATCTTCAGGTCACAAGTATAGCACTATGATGCCATTGCTGCTGAGTCACCATTGTCCTATCCATCTCATTTCAGTAACACCTAGGACTTCTATATGGTACTTTGTCATTTCCCTGATTACTTGTGCAAGTTTTCCACTTTCTTATAAGGTTCTCACATTATGAGGGTTCTGGCCTTGCACCCAACCCTCCTCCTTTCTCAACTTGGCTTAGGACAGGCTATAGCAGAGTTTGATGTAACTAGGTCAACAAGTTCAAAATTAAATCTGTCCAAGAAGGAAAATAGAGTAACTAAGTTAACAATTATTTGTGATACCTTATCTTCTGAGGGGATCAAGCCAGGCAATAGAAAAGTTCAAGCCACTGAAGATACGCCCGTATCCAACACAAAGAAGGAATTATGGAGATTCCTTGACATGGAACATTGACTTGTAAGATTCATACAGGGATCACCAAAGAAGGCAGAGCCATTACAGGCACAAAAATTTTATTGCCAAAAATGAATGGAGATTGAAACTAGAGCAGGGCAAGGCATTTAGTAATCTTAAAGCACTTGTAACTAACACACCAGTTTTACAATTTTACAATTCAGAAAAAGCTACAAAAACATCTACTGGTGTGATATATTAAGTTTTACTTTGGCCAAAGATGAGTGCCAATATTGACAAATGATAGACACCTGTAAAAATTGTCAAAAGCATTATAAAAAATCCATGTTGAACCACCACAAACTCCTATAGCTCAATTACCTTGGCAATGTGTTTCAACTAATTTGTTTTAATTGGAAAAGACATTTTAGTAGTGTGTGATGCATTTACAAACAATTTAGAGGTCCTAGTTCTCCTTTATCCTTGCCTTTATTGCATTACATCAAATTCTTGGTTGTTGCTGGCCATAGATGAAGTGGTGTCCCTGATGAATGCTCTTCCTTATGCTCTGTCCAATGTGATTTCAGGGACTGCTGCTAGTGGGTCTTTGTATAACCTCCTTGTCAAGCCACCTTTCTGCATCCTTTAAAACCAAGTTTTTCCAACTCATATTAGGTGCATTTTGTGGGCACCTCTAATGTAGTGGTTGAACAGAGTCATATAGCATTTTTGGCACACATGAAGAGTCCATTCTCCACATATCTTGTGATCAAGGTTTCAGTGGTGGATTGGTTTAAATATGTAGCACAGATTTTGGAATTTCTCTTGCAATCTTGTAAAGATAGACCACATGTAGCTCTAAGCCACCCCATATGAGCAACATCTAGTTTTCTCAAGTCCTCTGCATAAGGAATCCAAGATTCAATGCTATATAGGAGCACCAGGATCACTGCACCATTTAACACATGTAACTTTTTTCTAACAGATAAGTCTTCCCCAGAGAAGAGCTGCTTTCTCATCCTACCAAAAGAGGATGAAGTTTTTTCCAGTGTGATTGACATTTAAGACTTTGGATACTTTAAACATAGTACCAAGACAGACACATTCTTCAACCTGTTCAATTTTTTCACCATTTAATGGTATAGACAGTGGCAGGTCTCCAAGCACTTTTGTTTTTGAAATATTTATCTTAAAGCCAATCATCTTCCCAAAAGAATCCAATCTGTTCAGAAACTTCTGTATGTCCTGTTTCATTTTGCTTGAATAGACAAGGTTATCTGCATAGCCAAGATCACTTACAAAGAAATTGTCACCATAAAGTAATCTGTTACATCCTCCGATAGCCTTCACAGTCACCCAGTCAAGTATGATGTTAAAAAGACAGGGTGAAATCAGATTCTTCATAATAGATGTCAAACAGTAAATTACTGAGTACATCACTCTGTGGTGAACCCCAATTTCTAGTAAAGGGCTCTTTTTTAGCATTGTTTATTCTTACATCCAATATCAATTGCTTTATTACAAGTGAATCATATTTACTTTAACTCCTTTAAGGAACACATCTGATTGTATTAATAGTGCTGCTTATGTCTATGCTAATGATGCAAACTTTTGATTTGTGATATTTATGTCTTAGCCATGATACACATGTATACTCATACAATATCTGATGTACAATGCTTCAGTTAATATGCTGCTTGTGAATCTACTGTTTGTGAATCTACTGATGAATGTTCTACCATAGGCTGAATACTGTGAAGAACTATATTTGACAAGATCTTTCTTAGCAGTGGGAATAAAATTACTGGCCTCAACTGGTAATATGACCCTTGGTTTTGCTGGGCTTTTTTAATGGCAGTAGTATAGCTTCACCTAATCCTAGTTCTATTTATTTTTCAAAGGCTTCATTGAAGATTTCTTTGGTGGTTTCAAACAATATTAGAGTCCACATTTCACTCTTTTAGTTGACATATTATTGATTCCTGAGGTATTGTTATTATTCAGTTTTTAATATCAGCTGTTACATTTTCAATTGATATTTCTTTGTTCAATTTTCTACACTACCCATCACATGTGTTTATATGACTAGCAGATGAATCATTGTAGTGCTTCTGGAAATGTCTTCTAACTACTTTGCAGATCTTTGATGGCTTTGTTATATTCTATTTCTTCTTACAGTATGCATAAGCATTTGTAAAGAACTTTTGCTGAAAGCCTTGACTGACCTATACACCTATATCTTCTCTTTGATCAACATGATTTCACATTTAATTCCTGCTCCTTGTCTTGCTTAATTTCATGCAGCAACGTTTTTCTTGTATTCAGTGATAACATGATGATTAGACCAGTTTAGCTGACCTTGTTTCTGCTTTTCTGACTTGGATGTCTTGGATCTTTTGGTAACAAATTATTTTGTTGATTTGTCCTGAATGTTTTTCTGTTTAATTTGTAACCATTTCTTTCATTGTCCTTTAATCATTACTTTTAAACTGCTGTAACTTCTTAAATTTATTTTTTGCATTTCATTTATTCTACAATTATGTTTCACACTTGAAAAGTGTATTATTTGTACTTTTTGGTCCTTGAAATAATCTAAATGGCTCTTTTCCTAATCTGCATTTTACTATGCAATGACTACTGTTTAGATGTAAGACACCATAAGATTTTGCACCTATTAAGCCCAATTTTAAGTTCTCTGTGCATATGTAATTATTTTGGTTATAAACATGAATGACTTTGTTGGGACTTTCTCTTGCAAATTAAAATGTGGTAATATGGAGTACAGGATATCGAAAAGCTTTGGTACTGGCAAACATTGTGAATATTGCAAAAATCAACAGGGGTTTGACTGCTGTAACTGTTTATTTTCTTGAGTATCTCTCAAGAAATGCTTTATTTCCAGAACATTTTCTAACGTCTAGGTTAAAATAACCTGCTGTCAAGGCAAGCGATGCTTTTTTCGTATGTTTAGAAATTAAGTTTTCTTAATCTGTGTATAGTTTATCCAATTCACCTATAATATTTTGACGCACTTTTAGGTATAAGCATATACATATATGACTAGGATAAAATTTGTTACTGTTGTTTTTTATTACAGTTTTTGTCCCTGGCCTGGTACAGGTGTATTTTTCACTAACGAATTTTCTATTTAGGTGTATCTGGTAACATTCACAGACCGGGGTCTTTAGTTAAAATTTGTAAAACCGAAATTCTGTCTGACACCTTTTAGGATTTTTGTATGTGATTCATAAGACATAAATACCACATTTCCATAGTGTGCCGAGTCAGATGGCAGGCGAATTGGACGGCTGTTTTTCAAATTTGCGTCTTGGCTATAGTGGTTTTCGTTTCTTACTAACACCAAATGAAGAGTCTGTATTTTTTCAAATCATCCGCGAGATCTTCCCTCTTAAATCCCTAGAGTAAGTTTCTCACATTGAATGCTGCTAGAATGAAAAACCATCTCATTCCCCAGTTTCTACTGCTTTCACATATTTATCTTTATTGCAGACTTAAAGCTGCAATAAAGTCACACTCTATGCACCGTCATCCGCTTCACCAACAACAAACACACTGATATCCACCATAAATGAAGTACAAATCTAATTTAATTTAATAACTTGTACTTACTTCATTGTATTTAGTCTGCATCGGCTAATTACCAATCACAAGAAATAATAGGCCTCCACTTCATATGTTGTATGATTGAAGGTAAAGATCTCCTTAAAACTGCAGTAGTGATGCTTTGAGTCACCCGACGGACATTACCTCATTACCTTACCACATTCTACATTATGGTCGCGGTGAGTACAAGTGGTTTGTCTTGAATATTTATATATCTGTTTTCTTCTTGCAGTAACAGGTTCTCTGAAGTCCAAGAAATTCCACATGTCAACATGTTGCTCCTTGTATTTTGAGGGAGGCATGTTGCATGTCCCTCTTCCTCAAAACGGGGTAGAGAGCGGGAATATTGTCCAAGTTGTGTTGTTTTATTGATGGAAGTTTTTATCCATATTCATGCCATGGACTTAACGGTGATGCCTACTATTGCCATGTCAAAATCGGAAGGGAGTGAGGAATCCACCCCGTTAGAGGCAGCCAAGGATATATGTGACGATGGTACTACTCAAGTAGATAAAAATGACGATGATGGAGCTGCATCAGAGTACACTGATGCCAACACAGAAAACGAAAGTTATGGTGAAAGCGATTCCAGTCAATCAACTGCTACTGTACACTCTTCCCAATCGACAAAAATTAAACGAAAAAACGACCTTAAACAAGGCTATAAAAAGAAAAGAAGAAAGAAATCTAAGGTAAATTCGTTTGCTTCCAAGTCTAAGTTAGGATACAAGTGTACAAATTTCATCAAAGAAGACCATAAGCAACCAATATTTGGTGTCCAATTTTACCGGAGTCTCCTTGAGAATGAATGCGACCCTCTAATTTTTGCAACTGTTGGGAGTAACAGAGTTTCTATTTATCGCTGTGAAAATGGCAGCGGAAGAATACACCTTCTCCAGAGCTTTGTTGATTCGGACCCAGAGGAGAACTTTTACACTTGTGCGTGGTCTTGCAATATCGAAACTGGGGACCCGCTTTTGGCATTTGCAGGAAATAAGGGGGTTGTTCACGTACTTAATGCTGCCACTAGACTTTGTACAAAAACTTACCAAGGTCATGGTAGTGCCGTAAACGAATTATGCTTTCATCCTATTCAGCCTGAACTCTTGCTTTCTGCCAGTAAAGACCACACAATTCGTCTGTGGAATATTAAGACCGATGTGTGTATTGCAATCTTTGGAGGTGTTGAAGGACACAGAGATGAAGTCTTAAGCATGGACTTAGATATAGTTGGCGAAAAATTAGTTTCATGCGGTATGGATCATTCTCTAAAAATTTGGTCTTTGAATAGTGACAAGATAAAGGAGTATATAAAACATTCGTATGATTATGACCTGTCTGTTACAGGAAAGGTATTCCAGAGTCTACGTGTTCATTTTCCACAGTTCTCCACTCGTGATATTCATCGTAACTACGTCGATTGTGTTAAGTGGTTTGGCGACTTAATTTTATCAAAGTCTTGTGATAACTGTGTAGTTTGTTGGAAACCAGTCAAACCTTTAGGGAAACTCATGCAGGAGAAAATAAGCTCAGAAGTTGGTGTATCAGTACTCCACAAGTTCGAATACACCCAGTGTGAAATCTGGTTTATGAAATTTACTTGTCTGTACCAACAGAAAATGATGGCAGTTGGGAATCAGTTCGGCAAGATGTTTTTATGGGATTTGGACGTGGATCAACCATCAGAAGCCCGTACGTCGTTTCTCTCACATCCAAGATGCGTAACTGCAATTCGCCAACTAAGCTTTAACAAAGATGCTGCTATTCTGATTGCAGTGTGTGATGATGGAACTGTGTGGAGATGGGACAAAGTAAATCAGTAAACTTTCTAGACTAAATACTTGTTTTAGGGAAAAGCTATACAGTCTGTTTATGATAAAAGAACGCAACATAACTTTTATGTCTTTGCTTCAGTCTAATTTTGCAGTACCTAATTATTGATAATGATGGACCCTTGGCCAAATATCCTGCTGCAACATTTTGGAATTAAATGCGCTACAAAAGGCTATGTAGTTTGCGTGGTTAATTGCTATAGACAAAAGTATTGATATATTTACTCGCCAATTTTTAATGCGTCACAAAAGCCTTCTTTTGAAACCTCTGTATTTTAACTAACAGTACGTTTAAAATATCAGATACCACTTTTAATAAGTGAAAGAGATCATGAAGTTTTGACAATTTTTACAGTTGTCTGTCTATGATCTTAAATGTAGAACATAAATTTTTCAAATTTTCAAAATTAGCCAATGGATATGTTCCGTAAAAGAAAATGTTCCCATTTTTCATGGAGGTAAAAAATGACATACTGATTTTCTTTCTAAGTTAACAAACGTAAGGTTTCAAAAGGTGAAATAAAAAATAAAGTTTATTAATATTTTGGTGGTTAATCGATGTTAATAAAAAACCCAGTCCGAATTAAGTATCATTGCCTTGGCTCTTACCACTTCCATCTGATTTAATAACTATTTCCAGTATACCATATGGACAACTTCTATTCAAAAGACCTGACACTCAAACGTAATTTGTGTCTGAGTCATTCTTTACCAATTTACCCACTACTGAAAATGCCTGATAAGTTGTATTTTGGCAAAAGGGGTAAAATTTACACAAACGGATAGAGAAGCCAAAACTTTTTTTAAGTTTGTGCATGCCCTACTTTGAAGGACTTTGGGTTGTGAAAATTTTATAGCTTGAGGCACCAAATTGACAGGTTACCATTAAGGAGAAATTATCACTTGATAAAGATGAGCCTATAGGTAAGGTAACGTTTCGACTTTCTAATCGTTTATTTGCAGAGAAAATTGTTTATGGCGGTGTTAAGCTTTATCTGTTGCTTTTCATCGCCTTCGTCGGTAATTTCAAGACGCTTTTAGGGTATTGTAAGTGTGCACCCGTTTCGTTGCACGTGTTATTCTCATCTCAAAAATAGAAGGAAAATAATTTGACAATGATCTTAACCTTGGTGGAGATATGCTGTGCTTAATATGTTTAGGTGAATTTAAAGGCCGTAACCATCGACTAATAAGCATAACAAACATAGGCATTGACAACTTTAACCCATACACTTATTGTAAAGTATCACCCACCCACCCAAAAAAGAACGTGAAAAACTTAAAGCTGATAATGACACGGCAATAGTGCACAATGGGTGCTGGAGAAAGTTCACCGATGAAATGGAATTAATTCTTACGTACCCAAAATAGGGCTTTCCCGATCAAAGGATAGGAAACCTGACAAATGAAGGTCTGTCCAAGAACTTTTCAGCTGGAGACTTATTGCTTTGTATGTAAAAAAAGTCCTTTTTTTGTGTGTTCTCAGGTTTTCCTATGCTGCAGTAGGAAATAAGGCTCCTGTGTAGAGATGTGCTCTCATTCCTTTGTTTTCAAATTGTCGTTTTTAGTCATCCTAGAATAGAGATTTTCCTTAGATATAAGGACGGTCTACTAAGAAAATTACTTTCAGGATGGATTTACTGCTATAATGAAGAAAAGAGACGTTATCATGGGTGGTGACTGTCTGACGACTGAAACAATATTTTGAACAGCAAAATCTGCCATTATAAAGTATGCTATGTTAATAAAGAAACGAAATAAAGTTAAGTAATTTCTTTTACATATACCAAATCAAAAAATGACTATCTAAGGTGTAGTCCTAACTAATAGAATTAAAAATGGGTTTAAAAGAATTGAAACTACAAAAACTCGACAACCGACTCTTCTCCCTTCCAAGTTATCATATTTATTCAAAAAGAAATACACTATTTGAATTGACCCTCATTGACATTGCATGCGCATTATATTGGGCAAAAGTTTATTCGGTGGTAGATTTTAACAAAGCTTTGTAGCCTCAAAACCAAAATTCAGGTCCCTACAAACATAAATCTACACTAAATAACTTCCAATTACTAGCTATGCAGAACTTATGGTATTCAATAATACATAGTATTTCTAGTTTAAGTACTTACCTAATGTTTGGATTCTTTTAAAACCTGCGTGCTTCAGTGTCTTACTAATGAGACATAAGTTTATGTTTTGTTCATATTAATAAATGCAAATGGGGAATAAAATATGATAGACTGAGTATATAGGGTATCATGTAGCATAGCTGTATTGAACTGCTATCGAAGACTATCACATTCCTTTGTACAACGTCGATGATTTTGACATGTTAAGTTTTCAAATATGGAAGGAAAGAAAATGAGGGATCGTCAACTTCGTAAGGATGTATCAGAAAAGCTGTTTCGCAAAATTTCCACTTTGAAGCAAGGCACAAGCATATTCTCCAGCAATCCTCATAACAATATTCTTCATTAACATCTGTACTTGTAAATATTAGGAACAAATAAAACACCCAAGGCATTCCAGGCACATGAATGACCAGCCTCATGATTCAGGGATGCCATTTTTGTTAAGAATATAGAAAGACTTTGTTGTTTAGTAGTTGTTTAGTAAAAATGCAGAACAATTTTATATAAAAGGTAACAGTTGCTAAGGATAACTATTAACAATTCCTGTATATTTTGCAGGTGAAAACCAGAAATATGGAGCAAAACCAAAATCTTTTAGTGCCTTCTTCAAAGAGATGCAGATATGCATATAACTTTGTTTTCTTAATATTTTCTTAAATTTTGTGTGTTGCTCGTTGTGTTGTCTTTCGTATTGTCCTCCTGCTTGTTTTTGTATGTATCATTTCCTCATGGTTGTTGATTTAGTCAATACCATCTTTGGAGTGTTGCACTCTAATACTATATATATATATTAAGAGAGGGAGAGAGGAGGGGGAGAGGAGGGGAGAAGAGGGATCACCAAGTGATACATTATCCAAAAGGAACACGAAGGAAGGATCGAAGTTAACCCTACAAATTTTTGGATTGCAGGAACTAAAGATCATATATGAAACTATATTTTTCTTACAGAGCAGAGTCGATGAAAATGGAAGATCTGACTCTATTCTTCTTCTTCCAAATGCCTTGTCTGTAGACTTTGGCTATCATGATGTTCCAATTAACCCTGTTCCTTGTCAGATGTAAAATTTCACTTGTTTGTATTTCATCCCTCCAGTTTTTTGCCACATAGTCCCTCATATTTTCCAAATATGTTCTTCGCTACCGCCCTCCGTCTCTGGTTTCTTCTATACATCCAGTCAGTACCAAGTTCTCCAGACCCTCCTTCCTCATGACGTGTCCCAAGAATTCTGTCTGCCTTCTTCGGACTGTCCTCAACAGGTTCTTTTCTGTCCCTGCTCTTTGTAAAACTTCATCGTTTGCTATATGATCAGTCCATGATATTCTTAACATCCTTCTCAAGAACTACATTTCAGCGGCTTCCAACTACGGTTATGACTCTATTGATTACTTTAAAAGAGTTTCATCTTTAAAATTGTCACCTTATTTGTGTTTGAGCAAAAGGCTCAGACTACAATATACACTGCGATGAATGTTTTTTATCATCATGGTTGAATTGGATTAATTTACGATGCTTATTTATGAATACCAGGATATAGAGTTTTAGTCAATCTATCAATCTTAAAGATGTACAGCATACATACCCCAGATTGGGTGGGATCACAACCTAGAAAGCTTTAGTTTTTCCACAATTTTGGTGACAATTGTTGTGCATTTGTGAAGATATTGTTGTCATTTTTGTAATCAAGAAGGGTTGAAAAACAAGCTTACTGCTGATTGCTTCCTAAGTCACTCTTAATCCGACCGCCCGACGTGACCACAACCTCCAAATTGAACTGACTAAAGATAGTGGTGTATTTTGTGTGGTACAATGCAATTGACATCGTGCAATGGTGCCCCTTTGCGGTACACAGTTTCTCGCCAGCAATAATCCTATCTGTAGAGAAAAACTATTGAAGTAAAATGAAAACAAGAGATCAAAAGCATTTTTTAAGCCAGTAAGGAATAAAAACGATTCAACTATCACTAAAGGAATTAATCTAGTCAAAACACCAATACAGGTTAAGGTCTCGTATGAAACATCGTAAACTAACCGAAAATGAAATCGTCGCTAAAAAACATACAAGTGTAGAAGTTTATTTGTTTTTCTAAAAATTGCAATCAAACTTGGTCTTTTTTCAGTAATAAAATTTCCTTTCCTCAAAGGCAGACGGTTCCATTGAGTTATTACTGAATTTACCAACCAGTTAATCAAGGAGGGGCTTGCCTTTTGCCATCACAAAAGTGACTTCACGGATTGGCAGTAAAACGAGACTGCCATTTACGCATCTTAGGACAGACACCTGAAACAAGAGGGTCATGTATCGCTTGGTCAAGAAAATCTTTAAATAAGCACATTGATTCTAACGTTTTCATACCGACAAAAATCATATAATTCCGCCCTTTCTCAGCAAAGCCAATCAAAAGCTGAGCCGATTGAAATTTTTTTAAGCAGTATAATTTCTTATATAATGTTTTCGTTTTCAGATGATGAAAAGGTATTAATTTTTAATAAAATAAAATCTAAATCAGACATAGACCAAGACCTCGCTTCCGTTGAAATTGAATTTTTTAATGATGGTGTCTCCAAATGGGAGCACAAAGAAACAGAACAACTACCTTTTGATAAGTGGACATTGGAGATCATTAGTGCTTGACTGCCGTGTGCAGAGGGTGGTGGTGGGGGGCTGATATCAACAGTGATCACTACTTGGTGGGAGCTCGCATCAAGCTACGTCTCAGCTCACACAGAAATATGAACAAGGTCAAGTCCAGACTTGATGTGGAACGCCTTGAAGACGAAGAAACGAAAATGAAGTTTTGGGACACGATGAAGAAAAGACTGGAAGAAAATAGGAACAGCGAGAGCCGGGACTTGAAGGAAGTGTGGGAACATCAGAAGAATGCCAATATCAAGTCAGCGGAAGAGCTGATTGGTTTCAGGAAGGGAAAGAGCAAGCCATGGATACTATAGCAAACCTGGAGATTAATAGACGAGAGGAAAGCAATCAAGACCAGAATTTATAGCACACATTTAGAGAGGATCAAAGACAGACTGAAGCAACAATACAAAGAGAAAGACCGGCATGTGAAGAGAAGTGTGAGGGAAGACAACAGGGAGTGGATGCAAGAGAAAGCAGAAAGGGCTGAGAATGCAGCAGTCAGGAAAAAGAATGGAGATCTCCTGAAGAGTAAAGAAGCCAGACTAGAAAGATAGAAAGAGCACTTTCACGAAGTTCTCAACAGAAAGGCAACAGAGAGGCACTACCAGAAAATGACACCTAGCAAATAGAAGACCTTGACATATCAGTGAAACCACCTGCAATTGAAGAAATTGAAGCGGTAGTGAAAGCGTTGAAAAATGAGAAGTCCCCTGAGGTGGACCAAATCACTGCAGAGTTGCTTAAGGCGGACGTTTCAATGACGAGCACTGAGATGAAGCAAGTTCTTGACCTTACTTGGGAAAATTCCAGAGTTCCAACAGAATGGAACATGGGTCTCATATGCAAAATCCCCAAGAAAGGGAACCAACAAGAATGTGGAAACTGGCGAGGAATTACTCTACTACCACTGGCCAACAAAGTGCTTAATAAGGTTATAATCAGCAGGATACAAAAAGAGGTTGATGCAAGTCTCAGGAAGGAACAAGCAATCTTTAGAAATGGCAGAGGAACAGTAGACCTGATCTTCATCCTTAGGAATATACTAGAAAAACCGAATGAATGGAATACCACACTTTACATCCATTTTGTCGATTTCGAAAAGGTATTCGACTCCATCCACCGTGATAGCCTTTGAGGGATAATAAGACAGTACGGAATTTCCAAAAAACGTATAGAGATGGTCAAAGCACTGTACAAAGACCTCCAGCGCTCTGCATTTGACGAAATGAGACAACTGATTAGTTCGCAGTGGGAACTGGAGTGAAGCAGGGATGCTGCATGTCGGAATTTTTGTTCCTCTTTGGAATCGACTGGATGGTGCGAAGAATACCAGGCGGCAAAAGAACAGGTATCCGCTGGAATTTTATTACAATGCTAGAATATCTCGACTTTGCGGGTGACATCGCCCTTCTATCATCAACAATGCAACACCTATAGCACAAAACTAGCAAACAGGAAGACAACACAGTAAGTTGAATGTTAAAGAGAGCAAAGTCGAAGAAGTAGACAGTTTCACATATCTAAGAGCGACCGTTAACAAAGATGGAGGTACGACAGCATATATCAGCAAGAGAATTGCTCTGGCAAGCTCACAACTGAAGAGACTATCTGACATATGGAAATCCAGCTACATCAGTAATAAGACAAAAGCTTCACTGTTCAGGAGTCTCGTCTTGTCCGTGCTGCTCTATAATTGTGAAACCTGGAAATTAACCAAGAAAGAAGAAGCTAAGCTGGATAGTTTTCAAACCAAATGCCTGAAAAGAATTTTCAAGGTTCATTGGCAGGAACAAACCAACAACAAAATAGTGCTACACATGGCATCAACGGAAAAGGTTAGTACAGGGATTAGGAGGCGTCGGTGGAATCGGATAGCACACGTGTTAAGGAAAAAGCCGTCAAACGACTGTCCTGTCGCCCTCGGATGAACACTAGAGGGAAGACGGAAAAGAGGTCGCCGAAAAAAAACCTTGATGTAGAATGGTTGAGATGCAGCGCAACAAAGCAGGGTGGAGCATGTGGAACGCAACACGTCGTGCAGCTGCAGACCGATCCAACTGGAGGAGTGATGTCGGAGCCTTATGTGCCTCCTGGCACGGGAAGATTAAGGTTGAGGTAAGGTAAAATGATAGCACAGAATTTTGAATAACTTTTAATAATTTTTCATTTGTGTAAGGGCAAGGTGACACAATTGTTTATGTAGACGCATTTACGTCATAAAATATGTCGAAAGGGATTTCAGTATTGCTTAAGTATATTTAAATAACGTAAGGGTAATGAGTAGAGAAATTAACGAGTTTATTGGTTGGAAGTTTTTATTGGTTAATTTAATATACTAAAGCTGTATTTGTATAATAAATATGCCTATAAGAGTTTGTCAATCTGACGAATCAGCAGAGAGGAGAGTAATATATTGATTATCAGAGTCATTGAATTTTTTGGAAACACTACTGATTCTATCCTAAAACTAGCGTTTGGAGTTCAGGGATACCCATTTTCCCATGATAGTAAAGTTGTTTTTAGCTCATTTCTGTTTCGCGTTGATTCAGTCGAGTTCCTCTAACACATCATCTCAAAGATTTGTTGATGGAAAATGTGAAGCTAAATTTCTTGGATTCTTTTGTTAATTGTGCTAGTTAATGTACATAAAAAACACAGGGGAACAATTTTTTGGGACTCTCATGTTTTCTTTAAAAATAAAAGTGTTTCTGAACCAATTTTTCGTGCTGAATCCAAAAATGATATCCATTTGTTCCCATCACGTCTAGTTTTTTCTGCTCATGCTACAGCTAGTTTTCATCAAAAATTCTGCTTTACCATTGGGAAAAACTTTCTTCTGGTCATGGGATGTCCTTTCAAACCAATAAAGAGGGCTAAAATGTGATTGTTGCCATTCTTCTTCATCTAATTGATGCTGATATTTTGATTGAATCACAATTGACCTCTGGATTTCTTTGGTTCCTTGTTAATCCTTTCATGGGGCCATTCACATAGTATGCAAGCAGTTCTCCCTATATCTCTAATTGGCTGAGTATTTACAACAAGGTGCCATTTCAGTCAGTAAGTCATTCAGTTGCATTTTTTGTGGTTTCCTGTTTCCACTTGAGATCTGAGAAGAGATGGATCGATTGTGTTAGTGTGACAGCTGTCAACAGAGTTTGTTCTTGAGAGGCTATTTTGGCAACATAATGCAAATACTCCTTTGTCAGTGGTCTTCAGCAATT
>RDPX01000135.1:735652-771577 GCA_003991215.1 Morbakka virulenta | reverse complement strand
GTTTGGTTTGCTTGAATTTATTTGCATACTCTTTCATATGACAACAAGATCAGCCGCCAACTTTGCCTTAATTTTATCCTATTCTATACGGTGTATTTTTGGTCAGCGAATAAATGGGCACGGATTCTGCCCCCTAAAATCTTAGGATCTATTCCAGCTGCAGTCTTGAAACTTGGTAAGGTGGCAGAAGAACAATGCTCCAAAGAAATTAAAATACAAATTTTTGGTGATGATGTCATCAGACGATCGGTGACATCATCATATTTATTGGCCATTGGAATTTGGCGATTTTGGCCAAAATATTTAAATCGCAGAATGAACCAAATTTTTGTACAGAATGGCCCTGAAATGAATCTGATCACTTTTTTAATGCATTTTTCAATGAATGATGAAAAAGAATGATGCCATCAATTTCACAGTCAAAAAAATCACATGTTGGCCGAGTGCCAACTTTGACCAAAAGTCCAGTGACAAAACGGCCATAAACTTGGACTGGGTCATCACATACGCTAGAAAATCGCAGTAAAACTGTAAAAATATGCCTCTGTAAATGTCAAAAAGCTTTGAGTTCACAGCTGGTTCCATTTGGAAAATATTCGGGAGAAAACCGAGACGGTGGCACCAACCACCATACGAAATGGGATTGAGTAAACAAAAAGGAATCCTATTCGGCAAAAACTAGACGTGGTGGGAACAAATGGGTATCATTTTTGGATTCAGCACGAAAAATTGGTCCAGAAACACTTTTATTTTTAAAGAAAACATGAGAGTCCCCAAAAATTGTTGCCCTGTGTAATCTTACATTCTGTCACTTTTCCTTCTCACTTGCTGATATACACTTTTGAAATGGCACGTAAGACTTCCCAAGTATGTTAATCTTTGCCTTCTACTTCTTTTGTCTTTAATACGACCTGTAAGTGTAAGATTTTCTGGTCCTTCCTTTCTCATGATATGTCCGATAAACCTCATCTGCCTTTTACGGATTGTTTTTACCAGACACCTTTCTGCTCCAGCTTTCCTCAAAACTGCCTCGTTTGTTTGATGGTCTACCCCTGATACTCTCATCATTCTCCTGTAAAACCACATTTTAACAGCTTCTTGTCTCTTTTGCATTAATGGTGATTGTCACAAAGTCAGTTAACCAAACGGTAGTTTTAATCAACATAAAACTAGGTAGTAACGTATATATATATATATATATATATATATATATATATTTATATATATATATATACCTAAAAATATAAAGAGTAAAAACTATAATATAATATCATAACATTCTCCCCCAGTGGAGCGTGTTCACATGTCTTCAAAGCCATAAATCTGTGGATTTTGCTTTACACGTGTCGATCGTCGAAGAGTTTCTTCTATAACATCTTCTGGTTTGACTGTGATGTGTTCCGATTTGATCACTGGTTCAGATTCCACAAACGACTGCTTTTGTTCTATGCAGTTTGATGGTTCACTCAGTGTTTCGAAATTCGGGCATGTTGCTAAATCATATTTAATTCTCGGTTGGATGGTTCACTCTGTGGGTCCGCTCTTGGGCATGGTACTAAGTTGGAGAGAGATACGGTTGATTCTGGACCCTCTTGATGTCTGACGTAAGCATACATGAAATTTACGTGCATTAGTTCGACTTCCTCAACCAAATCATCTTGTTTGCTTGCGCGTACAAATTTTCTCAAGAGAACAGGACCTGGAGAAGCCACGATGGCAATGAGGTTCCTTGGCTGGACTTTCGTTGGAAGTTGAAGGAGCGGTTGTGTGGCGTTCCATTTGTTACTGTTGATAGTAGAGATCGGATGGAATGCAAAGTATCTGGTAAGACCCTCCTCCCACCGGCCCACAGGTAGCCCTTTGGATGCTTGGGCTAGTCGAACACTTTTGCTGATAATACCATTGTAACGTTCAACCTGATCGTTTCCAATTGTATGGTAGGGAGTGCTGTGACTAGAAAGTATGTTTCGACTGGTGAGATATTTGACAAGTTCTTCGGACATGAATTATCTTCCTCCATCAGAATGTATATAGCCTGGCATTCCACATAATGTGAACAATGTATTAAGACATTTGACAACAGTTCTAGAGCTTATATCGGGGCAAGGTATTCCAAACCGGGAGAGTATTCTTCAACAACTGTGAGACTGAATTTGCTTCGTGTAACTGACGGTAATGGTCCTTTGAAATCGAGGCTCGTCCTCTCCATTGCTTTTGTTGCTTTTATCGGTTGGCCTTGTGGGCCTTTATAGAATCTGGATTTTAGTTCTGAACAGATTCTACAATTGAACTTTGCAGCTTCACCTCTTCTGTTGAAAACGGTATATTTCTAGCTTTTACAAAATGTAGTAGACGGGTAACTCCGGGATGACAAAATTGCGTATAGAAATCTTGGAGATTGCTTGAAATTGAGTTACAGTGAGTTCGAGTGAAATAATCTGCAACTATGTTTTGTTATCCTTCCCGGTATTGAATTGTGTAGGAGAATTCCGCAAGTTCAAGGCGCTATGTCTGTATTTTAGTGTTCTTGGTTTCCTATTATCGGACATGTAGGAAACTGATCCCTGATCTGTTATAAGAGTGAAAGTTTGACAAGATAGAAGATAACTCCATTTACGAACAGCTTCAACAATCAATAGAGCCTCTTTCTCTACTGCAGGTTACCAACGTTGACATTTTGAAAGTGTTTTAGACATAAAGGCGACAGATTGGCCATCTTGGTTGGGAGCTGCTGATATGGCCACGTCAGAAGGATCACATTCGACTACAAAAGATATTTCCTCATCAATAGGGCAAAGAACAACTTCCCCAAGCTTTGATTTCATTGTGTTAAAAGTTTTAAGTGCAACGTCATTTAAAGGGAAAGTCTCAGCTTCAGCTAATGGCTTGATTTTGTCAGAATGTTGATGAATTTATTTGGCATAGAATGCAAACAGGCATAGAACGCGTCGCAAGGAAGTCTGGTTGGAAGGTGGTGGCAATTCCAGCAATGGTCTCTGTCGTTCAGGATCTGGTTTGATTGTCTTATGACTAATTTGGTGGCCAAGAATGTTGATGACAGTTGGGCATTTGACAGTTTTCGGTTCGTTGAGAATTAAGTTCCTCTGCTGTATCATGTTTCGAAAGGTTTGATTGTTTTCTTTTGGGTCTGCTTCATTTATCCCACCAATTGTGACATCCAGGTACGGAAAAGTGTCCTTGAGATTTTCCTCACTGCCTAACTCGTCCATGGTTCTCTGAAAACATGGCACACCGTTTGTCACCCCGAATGGCATACCATAGAATTCATACAAATCACCTAAACCCTCAAAGGCCGTGTAGTTTCTTTCACACTCTTAAGAGGAATTTGGTGGTAAGCACTATTAAGATCATAGGTAGAAAAAATTTTGTATTTTGAAAGTTCATTTACCATCTTGTCAATATGAGGAAGTGGATATGCATCCAAATCAGTATGTAAGTTTACAGTTTGTGAGTAGTCAATACACAGACGTTTACAGTGACGCTCTAAATCATCCTTTGGAACGAGAACTTGTGCCCTCCATGAAGAATCGCTTCGTTTAATAACACCAGCTGCAATTAGAGATTTACGTTCATTTTTGATAAAATCTTTATCATGCTTGTTGAAAGATCGCGACTTGGTTGTGATAGTTTTGGTATCCGCTGGTATGCTCTCAAACAAGGACGGGGAAACGTTAGAGAAACTCTTTAATTCACTATTATCAGCACTTGTTTTGGAATTTTTAGAAAAAGTGCTAACATTTGACTCAGTTGTTGGCAGTTTGATGATCAAATCAGACTTAGCTCCTCCATACTGAAAGGTAACATTATGGTGCTGCTTTTGAAAGTCATATCCTAGTATTAATCACTGCAAAGATCTTTCATAATATCGGCTTTAACATTTTTATATGCTTGATTGTTCAATGTAAATTTCAAAGAACAATACTCAATTGCTTTCGATTCCATTGTAGTGAGTGCCATAGTGCCTTTCTTAGGGGAAGGTGTAAGTTTAAGTCCAAGTTTATTGAATGCTTTTTCATTAATAAAAGTATCGGAGCTGCAACAGTCTATCAAACTTTCCAACTTTTGTGTCATTCCACTACCTTCAATAAGGATTTAGACTGATGCATGCCTGAGATTGGTCTACCGCAAAAATAACAGGATTTCTTACGATGATTTGGTTTCGGCTTTGTTTCTTTTTGCAAAGCAGCAATGGATTGTTCTCGTAGTCTTGACTATTTGAAGCAGATGCAGCAGCAACTGTTATTTTACGTAGCTCTTGTTGAGAGTAGGCCTCAGAGTTTCTTTGGGCAAGATCAAGTGTGCAAGCTTTTTCATGAGCTTTATCTAAAGTCAATGTAGCATTTTCTAGGAGCCACTGTCGTATGTAATTGGAAAATAATACATTACTAAAGGAGTCTCTTATCATCTCGGAACGATAAACATCAGCAGTGACATCACGAAACTTACAGTCTTTGCCAAGTGTTTTTAACTCCTCCAAGTATTCGTCAAGAGAATCTCCTGGTTTTTGCTTACTAGTAGCTAGTTGATGTGGTGCAAAAATATTATTTTATGTTTTGACATAAAGCTTTGTTAAAATCTCAATAACTTTGTCGTAAGTTTTATATTCCTCGACATAATCAAAAGCATAACCAGATATAAAGTTAATTATAGATCTGAACTTGTTTGGTGCACTCTCTCCACATTCAGTAATAAAATTGTCAAATGTTCGTTTCCAGTGTTTCCATTCTTTTGCAGCATTTGGAGGGTTTGGATCAACATCCAGTCTTGCAGGCTTCAATGCTTTACTCATTTTTTTATGTTGGTTAAATTGTCAAAAGTCAGTTAATCAAACGGTAGTTTTAACCAACATAAAACTAGGCAGTAATGTATGTATGTATGTATATATATAAACAAAAAGAGTATAAACTATAATAAAATATAGCAATGGTATTGTCCAGCACTTACCACCAGTACTGTTTTCTTGACATTTATTTCCAGCCATTTTCTTCTACTTTAGTCAACTATTTCATCTAGTAGCCTTTGTAAAACTTGTTCTGAGCCTGTAATCAATGTTGAGTCATTTGCAAATCATATATTGTTGAAATTATGACCCCCTACAGAAAAACCTTTCAAATCTATCATGCCTAGAAAAATCTTTTTACCATAAAGGTTGAATAAATCAGGTGAAAACACATATCCCTGTCTTACTGCCCTCTTAATCTTGACGTTATCACTCACCTCACTATCTACTCTCATACAAGCAGTTTGATCCCAGTATAGATTTCATATAAAGTGTAAATGCTTCCCATCTAGGTCTTATCCCTCAAGATCATTGAATAGCTTTTTATGCTGCACCCTATCAAATCCTTTGGTGTAATCAATAAAATAAACACACAGATCTCTTTGTAATTCTATTGCTATTTCTGACAGCACCTTTACCATAAAGATAGCATTTCTGGTACCAGCATTCTCCATAAATCCACACTGTTCTTTACCTACCTCTTTTCTGATTTTTCCGCGGGCCCTCTGCATAATGATCTTCACAATCAATTTGACTACATGACTCATAAGGCTAATGGCTCGATGCAACTTCTTGTGCAAAGCAATAAAAATTGACTTACAAAGATCTTCTGGTATTTCAAAACTATCATACACCTCGTTTATCAGCTCTGTCAACCTCTGAATTCCAAAGTATTCTAATGATGTTAACATTTCTGTAACGATAGTCTCAGGTCCTGCAGCTTTGTTCCTCTAGTGCTGCCTCCACTTCTGATCTTAGAATAGTAGGCCCATCCACATTCTTTTGTATTTAGGGCTTCTTTTCTCTGTCATCTTAAAACATGTCACTAATATATTCATTGCATCGTACTAGCACTTTTTCCATTTCCATTATAACACTCCTACCTTTAGATATCTGCTGGATCCCTATGTCCACACTGATCAATTTCCTCACATTTTGCATTTAACCATTTTTCCTTTGCCACATTACATTTGACCCTGATCTCCTGATCAATGGATCAAATTTATATTCTGAACTTTCTCTATTAGGAGTCTGCTGCCTCTCTTTCATCAAATCCAATATCTCTGTTGTTGTCTACTTATTCTTTAATTTATTTTCTTTTTTGGAAATACTTTCTTTGCTGTTGTTACCACTGACTCTTTAAAATTATTCTAGCCTGACTCCTCACCTTCATCTTCCAGAGCCTCAAACCGGTTCTTGACAGCCACATTATATTATTTTCTTATGTTGACATCTTCCATCAATGCTGCATAGTATAGTTTGGTGCACCTTCTGGCTTCCTTAACGTCTTTAGCTTTACCTTCATCTTACATAACACTGGTATATGGTCACTCCCACAGTCAGCACTAGGATATGTTTTGCTGTGCTGAACTGCATTCCGAAATTTTTTATTTATTCTGATATAGTCAATCTGATTCATTTTATCACCTCCTGAACTTTTCCTTTTCCACAATTTCCTTGGATGTTCTTCAAACCATGTATTTGTTATAACCTTCCCATTTGATGCACACCACTGAACAAATCCTTCTCCTCTTACATTCTGTTTTCCTAGTCCATGTTTCCCTAGCACATCACTATTCTGTTCAAATCCCACTTTGCATTTTAGTCGCCCGTCACGATGACAACCTCTTGTGACTTGCATTGGCGTCTACCCTGTTCAACTGTTTCATAAAATTTTTCAATTTCATCTTCTTTACTCTCTGATGTCGGTGCATAAACGACAATGATAGATATACTGAACGGCTTTCCTTGCAACTTTACCAATAATACTCGGTCGTATATCTGCCAGTAACCTAGAACACATATTGGACTTTCCTTATCTAGAATAAGTCCAACCCTTCTCTCATGCTTTTCACCTCCTGAATGTTCATACGATGTTCATACGATGTTCTTCACTTCCAAAGTCGCCCTTGCCCTTCCATCTGGTTTCACATACTCCGAGGATGTTCATACCAAGTCCAGTCATTTCTTGCTTTACATTTTCTAACTTCCCACTCTGATTTATTGTTCTCACATTCTATGTGCCAATTCTGATTGTATCCTTGTTTGAGATGGTCTCAATCTCTGGATAATGGTCTGGTGCCCCTTGAGGTGCAAGAGCCTCCCTAGCGGGCAAGCAATCATTTCTTGAGGAAGTGACCCCCTTCACGCCGTTAAGTTTCATTTTCAACCTGTACCATGAATATTCTTGGCATCTACAAGCAGTGGTTTGCCATTGCCTTCTGCCGGGTGAGTTTACAGAGATCACCACCTCCCTTCCCAGATCATCTGCTTGTTAGCAACCATTGTCTTCTGAGGGCATAGCTCATTTGCCTTTCCCACCAATATCTTGCTGGATCAGCTGTTGGCATCAATCATCAATCTTACATTACTGGCTAATTTTGTTGCATACTTATTTTTCAGTTGCAGGGATTTTGCGAGATTTACAAATAATTTTGTGATCTTGTTTACTGTGATTGCTTTAGTTGACAACTTAAATACCTGCAGGGTTTAAAAATTAGCATCTTTAGAGGTCATGTATTCCTTTTTTGCCTTCATTATAATGAAAAGTTATTCTCCTGACCAAATATGAGAGAAACTTTATCAAGTAGTCCCCAAAATATCTATTTTTTGTGGATGATAAAACTTCTACAGTCAATATGATTAGGCTTGAGTCAGTGGGTTTTGTTATAAGGCAGGGAATTAGACCAAGGTAAAAATTAACTTCAAAGGCAATATTAGCTTTTACAATACCCTCACCACTTGTCGAATGAACTATTACCGAATGATTGGAAAGAGGAACTATCATAAAACAGTACCCATAAAAATTAATGGGAGATTTCTGTTGGGCTGTGTCAGCACCTAGAAAGTTGGTATCGAATGGTAGTGTGCAGATAATTACTGTAAACTGGTATTGCTGATGTTTGTCATATAGAAGGTCTTTAAGACGATCTCTTGAAAAGTCTTTTGAACTTTCTATTTTAAAAAAGTAATACAGAAAGTGTCTCACAACAGCTCTTAATTAAGATCTAATTCATGAACTAAACTCTAAATCCTGGAAATATAAATCTGAGGCATCCAGAAAAGGCGTTTTCTAAAAGCCATGACAGTTTTGACAGAGGAAAGACCCTGGTTCCATTTCCTCTTTCTCCAGCGATCATTAAAGCTAATCTTTTTTCTCTCGCAGAAAGATTAATATCAGCTACATGGAATAATATGCTGACTGGAGGGAGTCAAGAAAAAGATACCTATGAATAAAAAGCTTGAAAAAGGAGAAACAGATACTGTAACTTTGGGGGGGGTCTTTCACCCTAAGTAGGGCTTTCAAAGTACTTGTTTGAATTTTTTTCTTCGTGCTATTTTATCTCCTTTAATTTAATGACGTTTTCACCTCTCCCAATTCCATCCTTGAAAACATGTTCAAACTCAGTAGTATGTCATTTATAACGGAGAAACAATTTGGGCTCAGTACTTCAAGAGACGTGGCCGGCGTTCGATTCGCGAATCTTTCGCATGGCAAATTGTTGAATTAGCCATTTGATCACTACTTCTATTACTGCAAAATATTCAGGTCAACTGAATCATTCCTCTGATCACGACACTCCTTGAAAAATTTTGGATTTGCAAGTATCTAAAGCTTCTTTTACATAATTTAGTCATCATCGTCATCATCATCTTCATCAATTATTGTTGACGCCCATTTCCTTTAACAATGTCTTACTCTCGTCCACATATGAATTAAAATTTACGATCTCTATCATTTTCCATAAAATTTCTAGCTTTTCAGTACTGGTCCAGAAAACAGTCATATCGATTAAAATTTTCAGTCCACCCTGAACCAAAGGCGATTTTCTGGGCTTCAAATCTGCCACTGTGGCAGAAATTGTTGCTCTTTTTGTAACGCAAACCAAATGTGCCGTGCTATTTCGCGTGGAACATGACCAACAACAGAATTCGCTAACTTTTCTGGCAGTATTGTTTTTATACAAACCGCAAATTTGTCGTGAGGGTCATTGCGTTCACAATTAAATGTCAGTTTCTGCCCAACAAAGGGCTTCCAGTTTACGGTTTTATAACATACTTGGAATCCACGCAATGCTGTGGTAAATTGATAGCAATGAGTTACTACTGACGTCTTGTTATTATATTACTACGGTGCTGCCAACTCGAAATTTAATAAAATCAAATTTGCCAATGATTGCAATGAACGGGGTTCCAGGCATGACTTATTTAAGCCGCATTCGAAATTTGTATATAAACGAACATTGCATATATATGGTATATTCGAACATTGGCCATACATGTACATAAAGTCGTTTGACTCTCTGTTTAAATATTTTGCACTATCTAAATAAAAAAATGTATGCAACGAAGCGAGTTTGATCGCGTTTACTTTGGAGGTCGAGGGCATCACATGGTGAGAGGCAAGTAAAGTACCACAGGAGCTAGAAAACATAGACGAAAATAATGAAAAAAAGCGAGCTATGTATAAAGAGGAAGAGAAGTTAAGAGTTGTCGTTATGCTATGTTACATGGAAATCGTCCCGCTGCAGTTCACTTTATGGTTGAATTCCCAAACCTAAATGAAAGCTCCGTTAGACAATTGACTGAAAAGTATAAATCCCAATTGACTGCCAATCCACAACAAGCAAATATCTCGATTGGGATGAAGAGCGGAAGACCAACGCTGCTCTCTTCTGAACTTGACAAAAAGTTGTAATGTATGATTGTTAATCTGAGAACCGCTGGTGCTATGATCAATATTCACGTCGTACGTGGAGTTTTAGCTGGACCGATTGGTTCTGACATGAAAAAGTATGGGATGTTTGTAGAATTTCAAATTACCAGATCATGGGTGCATTCTCTCTACGGGCGGATGAAGCTCTCTCGGCGAACAATAACTGCGTTTCGGCCAGTCGTTACGCGTGCATTCTGCGGAAATTCGAACCAATATTTGCACGATATCGCATCGATAGTTCAGGCTCATAACATCCCTGATGAACTAATTCTTAATCTTGATCAAACGTCATCAAAGTTTGTCTCCGCCAGCAAGGTAACCATGGCTGATGAGGGTGAAAACCACATTCCAATTGCAGGTGGAAGCGATAAGTGCGCGATAACATTGACATTAATTGAGACCTTGAGTGGTAAACTTCTGCCGATGCAAGTAACATACAAAGGAAAAAAACGGAAAGGTGTCTCCCAAAAGTTTGCCCAGGTGACGAATATTTCTTGTTTTCATATAATGACACTCATTGGAGTAACGAAAAGGAAACTATTTGTGTGGTTGATTGTATATTAGTGCCTTACATTGAACACGTGAAAACCGATTTGAAATTCCAAAAAATCAGAAATGTCTGCTCATCTTGGATACCTTCACTGGTCAAAATACACCAAAAGTAGAAGCCAGGTTGGATGAGCTAGGGATCGAATCCGTCACGGTGCCGAAAAATTTGACACACCTCATGCAGCCACTCGATGTGACCACGAATGCAACATTTAAAATACTGGAGCGTAACGAATTCAGCAAATATTTCTCGTCCGTTATCATGCAGGAATTGTTAGAAGATCCAATCGCGATGTTACGACCATCAAAGTGGACTTAAATTTGACCACGTGAAAGTCATTGCATCTTCAATCCCTCAAAACAGTCTGCGACTTTTTCAAAACTGTAGAATGACATGAAAGTATCAGATCGGGATTCCGATTTACCGGGATTACTAATTCAGTAAAGGAAGCACAGGAGGGGGCAAAACGTACTTTAGATCCTTATTAAGATGTATATATATATGTATATTTTTCGTTTACGTCCCAGATATACATTTTGATAGTTCTGTGCCATTAATATACCTCTTTAATCTAAATGATTTCATGTGGATATTATAATGAGTCTTGAATTCTCCTTCCGAAGCACCATAATAAATTAACACATTAGAGCCGTTATCACCTCGATTTTATAGACTATCCAAAATTCCAGGCACTTCACTTTCCTTCAAGGGGGCAGTTGGCTTTACTTCGACAATTACACGTGCGGTCATTATTTTGCTTCGGTGTTATATACGATCTTGTTGACTTTCTCAAAGAAAGAGTCAATAGAACGTTGCGATTTTTCAAGTTCTCCTTAATTTCTCTGAATGTTTACATTCGCACAGCGGCTTAATTAATGTCTCCAAAAATGCGGTTTTTCTGCCGTTGCGGCTTAATTTTGTGCGGCTTAATAATTTCAGCGTCTCATTTTGGTGTAATAAGGTAAGAACTAAATATGCTACCGGGAGGTCTGCCAGAGCAATGAGAAAATTCCAACTTGATGTGCTTGGCATAAATGAGATGAGATAGACAGGTTTCGGAGAAGTGACGGTACAGGAGAAACAGTTCTTTACTCTGGATCAGAGGAACAACATCATAAGGGGGTAAGAATAATGTTAGGCCCAGAGACCAGGAAACGTCTGATCAGATGAAATCCTGCAAATGAAAGAATAATAACGGCCAAATACAATTCTATATATGTAAACGCTACCATCATTCAGATATACAGCTAAGCAAATGATGTTAATGAGGATGAAAAAAAACACATTCCGTAGACAATTACAGAGGGAAATAGAACTAACACCAAAACATGACTTGTTCATTTTTATGGGAGATGCAAACGCCAAGGTGGGCTGGAGCAACATAGATCACAAAAGAGCATTAGGAAAAAAAATCAGGTGAAATGAATTAGAATTATGAGAGACCTGTTGAGGTCTGTGAAGAATGACCTTGTAATTGGAGGGACACTCTTTGAGCACAAGATATACACAAATACACATGGACATCGGCAAACCAAAGAGATAAGAACCAGATTGATCACTTCACCATCAATGGAAGGTATAGGGGATATCTCGCTGATGTACAAACTATGCGAGGAGCAGATGCGGGAACTGATCACAATGTAGTAGTCGACAGGGTAAAAATAAGATGATCAGGGTACAGACCCAAAAGTAGCAGCAAAAGAAAAGCATACAACATCGCACTTTTAAAACAGAAAGAAATCAAAAGCAGTTTATGTTAGAATTGAAGAAAAGGTTTGAAGCACTGGAAGAGAATACACAGGGTGAGAGGAATGAGCATAGCATACAAAAAGAATAGAAAACTTTACATCGGTTATACTAGAGCAGCTGAAAGTGCCTTGAAATGGAAAATAAAACAGCATAAGGATTGGATAAGCATTGAAACATGGAAAGCTGTAGAGGAGAGGAAAACGGAGAAGAATAAAGTAAATTGTGCACACTCTTAAAGAATACGTACTATTAAACAACACCAGTACAGTGAAAAGGATAGAAATGTGAAGACAAAACCCAGAGTAGTTAAGCGAGAGAAGAACAATAGAGTTGCTGAGGAGGCTGAAAATGCAGCAAAGAGAAATGACATAAGAAATCTTCACAAGATCACCAAAGAACTTTGTAATAAGAAAAGACAATCAACAACTGGAGTTAGAAAAAAGAACGGTAAGTAGCTCATTGGAGAAGATCAGATACTTAAAAGATGGAAAGAACACTTAGCGGAAGTTTTGAATGTTAAGGACATGAGCGATGAAGACAATGACAACGAGTGTGACCTTAATGTTGAAGATATTTAACAAATCAACACTGGACCATTTACAGTGGAGGAGGTGAAGCAAGCAATAAGCGAGTTTAAAAGTGGTAAAACAGCGTGGATAACATCAGTGAAGAAATATTAAAAGCGGGGCACGAGATAACATCAAGGAAACCACATAAACTACTTGAAGAAGTAAGGAAATCCTCGAGTATCAAAGAAGACTGGAAGAATTCTAGGATAGCAAGGATACCAAAGAAAGGTAACCTTACCAAATGTGTCAAGAGCAGGGAAATATCATAGGAAAGGTCATAGTACAGCAGATGTTCTTTTTACGTAACAACGTAGAACAGTGGATTGAATGGCAAGCACCTCCATCCATCACTTTTATAGCCTTTCGAAAACCCTTCAATAGTACCAACAGCCAGAAGCTATGGAAGATCATGAAATCATATGGAATCCTTGATCTTTTTATTAACATAATCTAGGGCATGTATGATAGAAGCAGTAGCTGTGTTATCAACAACGGACAGACTCCGGATTGGTTCTCGGTCAAGAATGGAGTAAGACAGGGCTGTGTCAGACTTTCTCTTTATTATTGCTGTAACCATGGTTATGAGAAGAACAACTGATGGGAATAGAACAGGCAGAGGAGCAACAGAAGACATCAAACACAGACTCAGCTTAGCAAAAAGACCAGTCAGAATATTTAACAGTAACGTGATGTCAGTAGTACTTTGTGGAGCAGAAATGTGGGAGTTTAATGAAAGTGATTCCACCAGATTTGAAACATTTAGGGGAAATGTTTAAAGAAGATACTTCCCATCTTCCGTCCCATTAAAATCAGTAATGATGAAATCTACCGCAGGACTGAAACATCCCGTGATGGAGATCATCATGTGCAGAAGGTGGAGATGGGTAGGACAAGCTCTAAGAAAGACACCAGATAATAGTTCTAAAGTATCTATCCATCTATCTATCTACCTATCCATCTATCCATTCATCCAACATGTATCTATGTATCTATATATGTTATATTATATATATATATAACAAAATTAAATGTTAAATGCGTTCGATATCGAAAGTAATTATTTCTAAAATTCCAAACGTCTAAGACGTTCGAATTTAAAATCTTCGAATTAAAGATACATCAAGGAACCATTGTTGAAGGGTTTTTTGGAAGTGGGAGCGTGCCGTAAAGTGTTTACATAGTACTGAATATATTCAAGAAATAATAAAACTTTGTTAACGTTAGACTTTTTGTTTTAGACTTAGACTTTGTGCTTTTAGAAAGGGTTCCGTATTCACTTTGAAATGAGAAAACCACACGGTGGTAACAAAATTTTAATTGTTCACGCAAGAAAAGAACGCAAATGCGATGGCCGGCAAGAACACACAACCAAGAACATTGGCGCCTTCTATCATAGGCAATATCCCCTAGGAGACATCTCGTCATACTAGGTACATTTCAGATCATGATGGTAAAGTATCCGCTCTTGTTTTATCTTCCACAAAACGAAGAAGCGCTCTTGTTCAAAATGAATTGTAAATCTCAATCAAGGCCGTATTTAAGCTTTCCAAAAGCCTGTCTAATAAGTCGAATTTAGATAAATACAAAACATTTGTTACTGACACATCTGTTGCACCGTGAATACGAGATTGCAACAGACAGGACTTTGAAAGCGAATGTTAACTGGGATGCGCATAAAGAAATGAAAGATGAGCGGCTGGAAGGTTATAACACTATAAAAATGATGATACAATTAAGGAAGACATTAAATTTTATTACAATTCTTGTGCTCTATATCCCTTTAACAATGATCCGCTCCGCCGTGATGCAGATGTGAATAACAAGAAGCAGGAAATTAAGTCTTGTGAGACGTTTTAACGAAATTCAAATCTTCCGTAATTTTAATTTAATGAAAAAGTTCCCATTCGCCAAAATAAGGCGACGTAAAAAAAGTCGACCTTAGGTGTATTGCTGAGAATAGTTCAATCATCAACGTTACGTGACAGATCTTTAGCCTTGAAAATTCTGAACTTTATGGACTCAGAGGAAGCTATAGATGTAAGCGCTTTATCATGTCATGAGTCGTAAGCTTCTTCTGAGCTACGTTTCGAGATATACTTCTCCCATCGTCAGGCTACTGAAATGATTAGATACGGCTATTTTATACTTTGGTAGTGCGGACGTGAGTGTAGACAGGGCTGGAGTTGTTTCGGGAAGTGGCGCCATACCTATGTTGTGCTTGTTGTGTTTGTTGTGTTTCTTTCTTCAGTGCTGGAAGCCATATTACTGGAAGGGTGTAGGATATACTGTTGATGTGATTGTTGCATTGCAAGGAATGGATTGTTTCTTTTATTTTTCTTGTTGTTGTGTTGATTTCTTTGTCTAAAATTCATTTATTTTACCAGTCAAAGGTATGATCCTGTGTCCAGCAGTGTTCGGCTATTTCATGATTCTTGGTGTCACCTTTCTGAACAGCTCTCTTGTGTTCTTTTTCTCTTTGAACCAAGAAACGCTTTGATTCACCTATGTGGGAGGCAGGACAGTCCTTACNCCAGGAAGGGTATTTCTCTTCGTTCTTCTTTCTCCATGGTGAATGTGATATTTGAGTGCATGCTGTTGATGTGTTCAAAGAAACCTTGTAGGTGATCCTTTTTGATGATTGTAAAGACATCATCAACGTACCTTTCCCATACAGTTGGCCCTTGGACTGCTGTTGATAATGCCGTGGTTTCAAACGCTTGCATGAATATTTCAGCAATGACCGAGGATGTAGGGGCTCCCATGGGTACATTGTACATTGTGTAGATGTCATTGTTGAAGAGGAAGCATGTGTTGGTGAGAAGTACTCGTAGTAGGTCCAGGACATCTGAAGGTTTCAGTGTGGTTCTTAATGGCAATGGATCATCATGTTTAAGAAGGTCCTCTACAATTTGTAAGGTGTCTTCAATGGGGATGCTTGAATATAATGATGTGACATCAAAGGAGACCATGATTTCATCTTCTTGGATTCTTTGGTGTGTGATGAAGGCGGCAAAATCAGTGCTGTTGTTACAGTGGTGTGAATTCATCTTTGTATAGGGACGCAGAAGGTCAGCTATGTAACGTGAAAGTGAGTGAAGCGAACTTGCCGAGTAAGTGACGATTGGACGTATTGGAACATTAGGTTTATGTACTTTTGGTAATCCATAGAACCGTGGTAAAGCCGAGTCTTTGGGTTTTAATCTGTGGTAGAGGCAGTTATCGAGGAGATGGTTTTTCTGTAACGTAATTAGTGCTTTGCTGACTTTGGTCTCGACTGAGTTCATTGGGCTGCGCTTAACCATGGTATATGGTCTGTTATTGAGATGCTCCTGGCATTTCTGGATGTAATCGGCTTTGTTGAGGATGACAGTTGCACGCCCTTTGTCGGCTGGTAGGATGGAGATTGAATTATCATTCTTTAGGGCTTTGATGGCACATCGTTCCCTTTTCGTGATGTCAATGGGTACTTTGGAAGATTGAAGGGTGAGGCTTGCCTTTGCTCTAATTGTGTCTGCTTCACTTTTGGGAAGGTCTTTTACTGCTGTTTCCACTATCGAGATGACCTCTTTTGCAGGGATGACTTTGGGAGTAACAGAAAAGTTCAAACCTTTCATAAGAAGGGATTCCTCTGTTGATGACTGTATTCGACTAGACAGGTTAACAATCCAATTAGATTTGTTTTGGGGTTTTGGTACTATTGGTAACTTTCGTTTCAGGTTCTCGAACTTCTTTTGGTGTCTTTCCCTGGTAGAGTGTAATCTTTGTATGCGAGTGTTATCCACCGATGGCATTAATTCCTGGAAGTGATCAGTGCTTAGTTTGCTTGAAAGGAAAGATTCAGCTTCCCGAATGTCTGCAGCAAGTCGCAAACGTTTCCTATGATTTAAATGAACTCTTTCTTGAAGAAGTTGACGACTTGTCCGTTCAAGTATACACCTTGATCTGTTTGTGGTAACTGGGCAACGAAGACATAAATCAGTTGGAATCACATGGTTGTGTAGGCATCTTAAGGAGAACCTTACGACTCATGACATGATAAAGCTCTGACATCTATAGATCTTTAGCCTTTTCACAAATCAGTTCTATTCAAGTATGGTAGTGCAGGTAAAAAGGTGTTAACGTGACGGACACACAGGAATAAATACATGAAAATTATGTTATCAGAAAATTGACCAACAGTAAGGACAAAGCCAGAACAACTCTCAACATGGCGAGAAAAGTATACACAACTTCAAACTAACAATGGAAAACCCGAGAAGAGATCCATGGATTTGTGTGGCAGATGGAGAACTGAGTAAATGACAAATTGGAACGGTGAGTGAAAAGCTGGGGCAAAATAGATGTTATGGGGGAACATAGCAGTAATAAGCAAATATTAAAATTTCATGAATGCAAGTCAAATGAAATAATTGGCATTGTTAAATGTCGTGGCAGAGACAGTGACATGAAATGCAAAGTAAATGTCAACACTTTGGGCAATTAGAATGAAACACGTCGCAGTATAACACTTCGTAGTATTTTGCTTTTCTCCAGGATTGTCGGCATTAGTGGGGCAAGCATAGAAATTGCAGTACATTTTTGGCCGTGAAAGGTCATTCTGATTCCGTTAATTTTCAGGTTGAATATAAAATATGCAGTTTGATCGCCTTTTAAAAACTGACGAGGAGCATGAAACGTAAGGCGTAATTTACGACTCGCTTGAAGATACAAGAACTTGCTAAATAAATTGATAAAACACACATCGGTTAACTTAGTGTCATTTTTATAAACAGCAATTTCACGTGAATAGCATCCAAGATTCTTACATTACCAATAACATTTCCATTTCCAGCGTATACTCTATAATACAATATTACATTACCAAAGCGCTCCAATTTTGTCCAGCAAAATCGTAGTATCCACAAGAAGTACACAATAATCACAAAAATCAATGTCCAACAAGCCATAAACAATGCAAGGAAAGCAACTTCGCGAAGTCTTCGGCGCGAAATGCTGTAAGGTTAATAAAATGATGGAAAATCATACTCCGCCTCTTAAGTTTACACTGGAAAAATCACTCTTGACATCCTTACCTGAGACCTAATGGTACTCATAAAATTCGCTAAAATAGCAACATACCAAAAACACATAGTTAGTTGGGCTATCATTGAATCATAAGGTAACACCAGAACATTCACTTAGCAAAAAGGAATAAACTATCTGTGTGTAACATGTACAAACTGGATTATTCAGGCCTTTAAAAATTGTATGAAAGCATTTGCCAGCTAATGTGCTTCTAGCTATAGACCTACGCGAAATTATACCATTCACTGATGGCCCTTCTCTTAGCGTTCTCTTGTTGATTCCAGTCTTCATCTGATTATCACTCCCAACTAATTTCTGAAGCGCTGCGACGACTACCAGTCACTTCTGAAGATTAACCAACACACCCACACCCCCTCTACAATAACGCCAGATTGGGAACTAAGGTCAGCTTCAAAGAAAACTCTTCCTTTCGAGGCGAAAAAGAATTGTCTCCACGTGTTTATACTTCATCAAAAGATCAATATTAAATCTGATTATGTTAACACCTGGAAGTTGCCATACCTACATTCTATATTATGGCCTGTTAAATTTCTAATTTACACTAAGTAATACATAAAGCACAGCAGAACAACTTACAAACGATAATGCAGCGAAATCAGTCGATAAACAACGACGTCAAGATTTGCTTTTACAAAATAACCCTTAAAACTGTCCTCAAATATTTGCAAGGAATTAAGTCAAACATTGATCTGGTTGACTTAATTCCTGCGGAAAAGCGTGCTGCCATTTCAAGCATTAGACAACAATAGCTGGTTGTAGTTCTACTTGGGGCAAATAGTTGCTGTAAGCTCTAATGCTACCCTTTTAGAAGACGAAGAGAAAATCCTATCTATGGCGCCAGTACAAGTCTGTACTATGAAAGAGAGGAAAAACGTGGCTTCAAATCAGTGGTAAACCGTCATTACATCCGAGTATTCTACTTTGATATTCTAACTTCTGCGGCTTTCTAAATCAAAAAATTTCATCAATACATACTGCTTGCATGTTCCAATATTATTCCAAAGCTAATAATTTATATAGAATGATTTACAACAATGGTATTTATACGTGTTCAGACATACGTTGAAAACTGAGTCCACTCGTTTTATACACAAATCTAAACCGGTATTTGGATATCTACAAATGCAATTAAATAATCAAAGTTTGATATCGTGAGCAGTAACAAAGTGTTTCGTCGAGAGTAAAGGTGAACACAACCAGACGTTTTAAAACTATTCCATCTAAATTCGATGAATACTATAAATGAAAAGAGGGGAGTGGGGATGAAAACGACCCAAGGAAAAAGATCGTATCGTTTCCTTCCTTCGCATTGTGATTGATAACAGAGTATGGCAGGAATCTGTAGGAGTACTGATTAATCTAATGCAAATCGCATTTCAAACTTTCATCCCTGCTATCTCGAAATGGGTATAGTCATTATGTTACAGGTTAACCAAGTAACTACTGGTAGACGATACTTGTAAAAATATTGCTGCAGTCAATTTACCTAAATTTCGGTTTTGGTTTTGGTACAAGTATCTTTTGCAGAAAACGTGTTATCCCGCGTACTTTGCTTCTAAAAATTCCATTTAAACAGGTATTCGTTGAAATGGAATAAATAGAATACATTAATGTCTGTGACAAGTGTAAAGTGACTCGGCGAGAATAAAAATAATAGACTCCCAAGCTGCGACCCCCTAAACCTTTTTTGCTTTTCGTTTACCTTCAAATATGAAACTGGCTTAAAATTGGAGGGATACAACTGATCGGGTTCCTAATTACGCTTGAAAGTCATGCTGCTCACAAATGTATGCCCTTTGATCGATATTCCTTGGTGATATGTAAATACAACCTTTGACCGCGCCCGCATAAGCTCTCATTATCTTTAAAACAAATAACAGCTGTCATGTAAGTATTTTCATGCACATTCCCAAAACAAACTCAAAACAATTAACAGTCACAAACAATAAGGAAAACCAAACAAACGAAATTAACCAGTACTCTGTTTGTTATGAATTTCACTAATCATTTTCGCCTGGAGCCAGAGAAAATCTGATGACCAAAGAAAATAACAAAGGTTTGCATTTTAACGCTGTTTTGTTACTGGGATTAAAAAATCGACAGCCAATTTACTCATTTTTTCAGGATACCAGCTAACTAGTCGGTTCTAATATTGCAGTTCCTTCCCTTATCAAACACGCGTAGCGAGCTTCATGCAAAGGTTATGATAAAACCACGTTTAAAAAAACAGTAGTGACGGCGCTTACATTCTTCTTCAAAGTCACTTTTGTCATATCCCATTTTGTATTGGGGTACTTACAAAAAATGGTATAAAACAATAGATTGAAATAACTTAATTGCTGTCCATGAGCGACTGTTCTTGATTTATATGTATATGAAAGCCATTTGGTCGTTTCATATGTCAGAAAATTAGTCCGAATTTGCAAAAACGTGCAAATGCAAAAATAATACCTATTTGGACTGGTACGTAATACCCGTATTCTCTTATTATATCATCAACATTTCTGCGTAAAATAAAAGAATAAAGGAATATACCAAATTCTTTTAACCAAAGAGACGGTGACAAACAAAGCGGTCATTACAAAAACGCGGCAATTGCTAAATAACGCAAGAAACGTATTGGGTGAAAATAATGGGAAAGAAAATAGGGCACAAGTTTAAAACTGTTACCATGCGAAGCCTATCAATAAGCTATTTACAATTTGTGTTTGATTTTATATATATTCTGAAATAAATTAGCTTGGACAGTTCTGTTATATATCGTATACATATACACATGATCTCGATTGAGGAGTGGTATGCCTAGCTGCTGTGTCTTCAAGTAGGAAAAAATGTACGTCTTAACACCTACCCCTGCTTCACGCAATACTACTGGAGTAATGATCTGCTACAATGTACGTGTATATTATATAAACCCTTATATATATATATATATATTCTGCCTTTACAATCTTTATTAACATAGCAAATAAACATACTGGCAAATACGGGTCTTGATAGACTTATTCACATTCCATAAAAAAATCAAATATACGTCTATACGAATTATTTCAATTACTAGTGGTCTATTTAAAAGATAAAAACACCTAACACCATGTTGCAAGCTCCATTTCTCCATATTTGCTGTTTTTTACAAAAGTACTAGGTCGATTCCATTCTTCCTTTTCCTGTGATTCTACCTCATATCGATGAATAACTACCAATGGACCATTACAATCACTGTCATCTTGATTAGAATAACCGGAATTAAACCTAACTCGTTTGTTTACTACTTTCGAACTCGCGATTGTTTCCCGTCTTCGCAAAGCTCTTGGTTTATCATCTCGAGGCTTGTTCAGCCGGTTAGTGTAACGATCCAAATAAGCAGCAACCCAAGAGGGGTCATGTTCATCATCCGTACTATCGAATGAATGTTCAAACTGATAAGTTTTCATATCGGTAACTTCGATTCCTTTGTCTTTCGAATCTATTATCTTAAGTTGTTTCCGAACGCTATCGAGAAAGAGTTCACTATTAATATTCTCGTATGAATGAAATTTGTGTCCATCTCTACAATTACCTGCAGTAATCAAAGGAGGTTTTACAGTAATTTCTTCTTCCATGGCTTTTATAATATTCAGGTTTTCTTCCTCTGAACTGTGTGAAGATGATAGGACATCGCTGCGTAATGTTGGTGCCACCATGGCCATTTTTAGTGCTCCCTTTCCACCCGACGCATCTAGCTTTTTATCACCAGGTTGACATTCCCTCCTGTCACTTAATGGGGACAACCTAGGGAAAACATTCCCATGAATACTCTCTTCATTATCTGAAGTATGTTTTCTTGAATCTATTGTTTGACAATGTGCATTTGAATTAGAATCAAAAGCATATTTTTCTACTACGTCGTTTTGTATTTCAGAAGTGAGATTCTGTCTTTCATTAACATAAGTATCTTCTGGTTCATCATCGTTAACTAAGGGTACGATGGTGTGTTTAGGAAGAAAACCTTCCCGCCCATCCATTGTTGTTGCCCAGCACCAATCTTCTTGCCCACAAGCATTGCACACAAATACTTTGTCTCCCGCAGTTACATTAAGGTCATCTGAATTTTTTGCTTCAAATGTTTCAGCGACAACCATCAAGTCTTCTTCAAGTCTTTCTTCCAAAATACCAAAATCTTCATCGACTTCTTTAAAGGATAAACCGTCAGATGACACCATGTTGATATTGTTCTCTTCATCTATAAGGCATTTGGGCTTTGGTACGCAGAGTTCCTTAGAACGGAATTTCGCCAATCGGTTTTGAAGTTCTTCTAGCTGAGCATTAGTCGAAAGTTTTCTCACCTGGGCAAAACCACCACAAAACTCCTGACTTTTGGCTCCCTGTAACTCAGAGGCAAGAATTCCTTCATCAAAAAGCCAGCTCAAGTGCCTGGCCTTGCTACACAAGCTGTAAATTTCATTTCCCCTGCAGGATTTCTCAGGAGACATACTGACACCATCACGAGTCATTAACACATTTTCACTTTGAGTTGCCAACCTTTTGGTCAAGGTAAAACCTGGAACAACTTTCGGTGGCAGAATTGTGCCGGTGACAAAGGCCTCTCTGAACTCCTCATTACAATGTGATTTTACTCTCGATTCCTCGTCGTACGACGTCTCTTCATCGGAAGTGTCACTTGAAGAATCACTACCACTTAAGTACCAGTCCCAGCTGTCCATACCCAACTGGCTATTAGACGGATTTGGTCCATTTTGTTTAACATACTTAACGTGCCGAGTAGCATTAGAATGCTTTTTCTTTTTCTTTTCTTTCTTTCTGATGGAATTCTCTTTTCTCAACTTTCTAGATAAAAATCCTAAACCTTTTCGTTTCTCGGAATTGTCAGAATGTACGCTCGAAGTTTCGTTGTTTGATGATTCTGACGTTTTAGATCCAGCCTGAAGGTTTTTTAAGTCAAGTACTTTTATGTCCTGCGCTTGATCTGTTTTCTTACTTGTCGAATTTTTCAGTCCGCTTTCGTGGAAAAATAAAACGTTCGATTTAAGCGCAGGTTCATTGCCATTTGTTACATCAATACACTGGTCCTCATTGTTTCTCGTCAATAACTTGACAGAATGCACACTGCTTTCCACAGATTTATTGTTCGACACAACTAATAGTTGTGAACATTCGGGATTTTTCAAATGACTTTTGAGGTCGTTGAGTTCGCAAGAAGTCTCTCGATCTCCTACGACATTGTCGGAAGCAACAATTTTTTCCTTCGTCGAATTTCTTTTCAGCTCGATTACAGATGGCACCTCTTCTTCTGTTTCAAAAACCCGTAACCCTTCTTCTTTTTCTTGTTTAGGATGGTTACTTTTACTGTCTTTGGGGAGACTGCAGAAATTAAAAGGAATAAATCCTTGTGATCCAGCTCCGTTCTCCACAAAAACCCACTCGCCATTTCGATACAGAATTTGTACTTTTTCTCCTTTTTTTGCTCCAATATCTGTTGCATGACAAGGTGCATAATTCCACAGTAAAATTACATTAACTCCTGCTGGTCGCTCAAGGCTTGACCCTGACAATAATGAGGCCAGCTCAAGCTCAGAAGTGGCTGGTTGAGAATGTGTTTTATCCTCTTGTCTTAAATTAACTATTCCATTGCGTTCGTAAGATTCATTATCTTCTGGATAACTCACTGGAGAAAATGGTGCATGTCTGCTCCGCTTGGCCACTGCAAGAAGATGGGAAGGAAAACATAAGAACTTAATGCGACCCATCACAACACTTTTCTGTTAAAAAAAACACGTTTGAACCGTGCAAGTGGGGTCACAACAAACTGATTGAATGTGTCAAGAAAACAGAACATTGTCCTGTCTGTGAGCACATTCTTAAATTGCTGACTATCAGTTTCTGCACTTACTTTTGTTTGTCTTTGGATAATAATGTCAAATATTCCCAGTATCAAATATGCAAAGACTGGCAGGTAAAACATCATTGGAAAGCAAACAAAACCTGCGATTAAAGTGCAAGCAATTGTTGAGCCACGGTGTGGTGTCAACTGGGCAAATACAAAATACCCCAGTGCTGGCTGCCCATTTTCATTCGTCTGTAACGTGTTGGCACCTCCAGTATTGTGTTCTACTAAAGAAACCAAACAAATACAAACATTTGGCAAGCAGTGGTAAATTTACTTAACATGTCTATTTTTTATGAGCGAGGTGCATGGTTTCTATTTATCTTCTGAAAAAATCAATGTTTTTTGGTTTGTCTTTTCATTACGTCAGTCATGTGCTTCTTTCTCAAACTACCTAAATTGCAAAATGTTATGTTCCACCTGCGCCCATTAAAACGCCCATGAACTAAAAATCAAATTTGAAGGACTTGAAGGTTAAATGTTGATAAAATTATCCTGACGCGAGAAAAACGTGTGTAAAAGCTAACAACGGCTTTTTGTATTATATGGTTGTCAGAATCTATTTGTGTTCAGGAGACTAAGTATCAAATTCGCTGATCCAACTGCGAGTTAGTTAGGTGTCAGGAGAACCCCCTCCCCCATGTTTTAGATTGTTGAAGAGATCATTGTAAGTTGGTAAGCAAATAGTTCCTTTCTTCGTAAATTCATAATAATTTTATACTGTAAGTTTATGATTCCCAGGGCAATTTTCTGGGTAATGCAGTAGTTCATTTGAATTTCGAAATTAAATTATTTCCGAGACCAAACGTGTCAAGTTTAGCCAATCATAGATGAAATGCCAACAAATAAAGTTATGCCGGCATATTTCCAGTGTTTGATTAAAAAATTCCAATAATTTGTAGATCCTGACCTGAAGAAACGATTGCTGGAAGCTAAAAAATAAACGAAGACTGGCAGAAAAATCGACGTAAACTGCCTCCATACCTACCGGGTATCACCCAGTTGTATATTTCACTTAAAAAGTATCTTTTGGTATCTTGTTGCCAAAATCTTTTCCTCTTTTAGATAATAAAATAATTTACCAATTTAGAAAGTTGAAGTAACCAGAAGAACAAATAGTTTGTGCAAACAAACTAGGAGATCTAAATTCAGCAGTAAATTCCCTCTATCTACTGATATAAAACATAAATCTTGTGCTATTACTAACAAACGAGCAGCACCTTTTAATTCAGTAGGACGTTTTTCTTGCCAGTATCTAAATGTTTTAGGTAAGAAAATATAATCATGTGCACTATCGTGATACAATTTGACACGATTGGGATGAAGCCCATAAAAAAACTTACAGAATTCACATTAGCCTGCTTTTAAAAACTACAGCTATTGATTTGTGAACATCATAGAATTGTGTTTATTTTAGTTTCTTGTGCCTCTTTAGGTAACAATAACAACAACAAAATTCGTCGTGGTATTTACGGACTCGTTACCAAATCGTTAATTGACACAAATACCTTTCAACTTTCTTACATAAATTCGTACTTAACTTCTTGCGCCAATTCTTCCGTACGATTATTACGCAAAACAATCCTTCTAAACAAGATATAAAATTAGCAGACGTTTCGGGCATATTTATAAACAAAGCAGAGGGTACAAGTTACAAAAATTTCTCAAGCCAAAATAAATCTCTCGCTGAATGTAAATTTTGAGAAATACGTCCGACGACATAACGACGCTCGCGACACCCCGCTTTCAATATCTGACCATTTTTATTTCAAAAAAGCACTCTTAACAAGGTGTTGTAAATTTCTATTTTCGATTTAAAGCGTCACAACTGTAATGTAACGATTTACACGACCCGCGTTACGTAGTATATATATATCGCCCAGCTCTTGAATTTCCAAAATATTTTTTACGCTTTGTTCACAAAGACGCTTTTCAATTCGGTATCAGAAGTTATCGAACAAACTTGCCCGCGTTGAAAATGAGTGTTTTCCTTCCAATTTGAATACGAAAAACAGTAAAAAACCAAATAAAATCAATAAGGCAAGTGAATCAATTTATTTTTTACCTTTACCTAGTTGTTGCTCTTGTTGAGTGTTTCGTTTTATTAATAGAATGTACCACACGAAGTAAACCCCAATTACAGTGCCCCTCAACATCATTCTCTGACAAAGAACAGTGGCTTAAATACATTTTGGGCAACCTCTGAAAAACAAGCGATTTAAGTAGATAGCGCCACAAATGTTTAACATCCCGCCTCACACTTACGCTGCCAGGTCATCCTCGTGACAAAAAAAAACCACAAAAGCTCCACCATTAACAATTAACATTGGGGCTGTCGTTTTGTGCGTATTTTGAATGCCTACATTTCATTGTCCTAAATTTCAATTTTAGTCAATTGTTTTTCCATTTGGTGTACAAAATATCCCAGGTGTAGAAAATCTGAACAGCTAAAATACTTTATTGGAGACCCTAAAAATCCTTGTGTCCACTTGAAAATGAATAAGTTAATAGCCTTAATTCAGTTCTTTCCTAAATGGGGAACAAGCTACTCCTAAATCAGACCTTTAAAAGCTTACTGATACGCAATTACACTGTCATAATTATTTAAGTCTGACGATGAAATTCTCACTCAATATTCAATCTAATTTAAGTTTTAAGTTGCTTTAAATGCAGACAAGAATACAAAAAAGCACTGCTCTTTTACTGAATTTGTTCAGACGATGTTTCAGTGTGAGATGACACTTTTTAAATTTAAACAGAAAAGGAAGTAGAACCCAGAAGTACAATCTTTAGCGAGAGGATGGCAATAAGATTCTTACTTCTCAAGGCGGTTGAGTTGAGTTCAGTCGCCTACCTCTGGTTTTAAAATTCCTTTTTTATTTGAAAAAAACCCCGGAAAAATAACTTAACGAAGGCCATGGTCTTGTGAAGAAACTGGCTTTTTTTCTGCAGTCAAAAAAGCTTATCCGATAAAACTCTGGTTTCCACGGATACCTTAAAATGCACTTTTACCAGTGATAAATATTGGGCTAACCGATGGGGAAACGTAAGAGCTCGATGGAGCTTTGATTCGCTACTCCAGGTAAATAGATTTCCTTTTTAAATCAAAGGCGAAGAAATTCATACATTTTGACGTCCGACAAAATATGTTTTCACACGAAGTACCCGGGTTTAATCATTTTGTTTATCACAGTATTAGTAGGTATTTTTGTTGAAAGATTTCCTACAATTACCAACACTCAAAAAGCTGATTAACAATATTACTGCTTCTGATATGAAATTCAACGCTTAAATAAATCTTCATAAATAAAGCAAAAAGTAAAAAGGAAGTGGTGCTCAAATTCTAAAGTATTTTGTGTAAACAAAAATGCGTGAAAAATTTGAGAGAGGAAATTTTTATTAGCAACCAAGTGTCAACAAAGACTTGCAGGCACCTGAAGAACATCATTGTAAGTATAAGCAGACAACACAATGTCCAAAATACTAATATTATCATTGTGTTCAAAATAAGCTGTTTAGAAAATAACAAACCGCATCAACTTTTCGTTTGTTTTCCGATGTTCACATGAAGTAAGGATTACATATTAAGACCCCAATTTTACTTTTAGCTTCATTTTGATTGATACTAAGTGCGTTGAAGAAACAAGAACCTTTAGTCATAAATCAATGGCCATATAATCCTGGGACAGTGATAAAGCATGTAAACTATTACCTCTATCGACAAGAAAAGGTTATGGAATTTCATCCTATAGCATTAGCGTCGCAGGATCAGATTACCAGGCTAGGGCCAATAGACACATGTATCTATATTTGTGTATACACATTTCTTTGTATAGGTGTATATACACACGAAGATACATATTAGCTTGTCATGGGCCCGAGATTAAATATATGTGCATGTGTTAAATTGTGGTGATGGTAGGAATGTTATAAAAAGAAAGGGAAATAACTAAAGCAATAAAGCATGTAGACGAAAGGAGAAAATTAGTGACAAGTTACAATAACTACAAGCTGATGAAACCTGGAATGTAGGGAGCGAAAAACCCACAAGTGCCCAGGGCCCTGGGAAAAATAGATAAAGTGAAAATGTGAATCTGAACAGGCAGTTCATGGAAACAAGAACATGACCAGAAGCGGAAATATTAAAATAAACTGTGTGCAACCCACAAACAGGGGGTGTTGGGAAAACCCCATTTTTGCACTGTTTGCTTAACAAATTTGTATTATGAAGCGGCTTACTTTGATAATTATGACTCGTGTAGGAAAGTATATATTGGCGTAAGAGTCTCGATTGGAATAGGAGAGCTTTGTAGAAACTTTTTTCGCTCTTCGCCCTTATTACGTAGTACTTATTTTGTATTTCATTGGTTAAACAATTACACGTACTTGTTTGTAATTGGACAGAATATTTTAGAATTTTCTTTTCTGTATCTATTTAAGCTTTAGCATGAATCATGTATTTTAGATTTTAGTTTGTTGAATTCGCTGAATGTGTTATTATGAATGAAATGATTTGAAAACGCATGAGTGCTTTTTATTTGGAGTTTCTCTGGCTAATCTTAAGAATCAGTGCGAGTAGAGTTGGGAATCTCTACAGGGGGTGTAGAGCTGTCTACATCAGTATATCCGTACGGGCATCAGAGTCCAATTGAATAAGGTGCGGGACGATGCAAATTTCAAAAAGAAATAATACAGTACACCACTTGCTCTCAAAATGAAATCGCTGACGTCAAGTGTATTACAAGCCTAGGGAGGAAAAAATAGTTGGGAGCCTGAATTCAAGGTACGAAAAACGTGGAGGGTATGGATATTAGATCTCGCACTTTAAAGAAAAAACAAGTGGTTTGGACTGTAGACAATTACTGCTGTACCCAACTTGCCTATTTTTCAAAGGTACAGACGTTTTACGTTTGTCCACGTACCTGTAGGTAGCCTTGAGGAAAATTTTGAAAAATGATTAAAATCTTTAAAAAATTAGTAAAAAAACCCAGCATTATAACCAAAAGGTTTTTAACACTGCTGATGGAGAAAAAAAAGCTAGTAGCTAAAATTATTAGGTATTGATTAATACCAAATACTTCTTTCGACTCTTGTAATCTTAATTATCGGATTAAAAAATCCCGTTTTAGTACTTGAGCCAACACTACACAATATCACAATATATCATCACCTCCGCCAAGGATGTTACGTTTTCCTTATATCTGTTTGTCTGTTTGTGTCCCAAATAACTCCAGACGTCTAAAAGTTATGAACGAATTTGGATGAAATTTTTAGGAAATGTTGACTACTGTACCGCAAGGAAGAACTGATTAAATTTTGGTGTTGATCGTGATCACGGTTTGGATTTTGTTTGAGTTGGTGCAGAAGGGCACAGTTTTGTGGACCAACCTTGCAGAGCAATGGCCCTCTGTGGGCGTAAAACAAAACAATTTAGGGTATTGAATGGTGTTGTGGCTTAATTGGTTAACACGCCTGTTTTAACCAGCATGTCCAAATAACAGGAGAATTCCGAACAGGAGATTCAAGGCACTGCCCAGTTTTGAACCGGTAATTGGTTCGAAAATGGGCAGTGCCTTGCTTTTTTTTTCATAAGATATTTTTGTGTTTTCAGAAATATTATTAAAAGAAGCACAAGAATTCAATACATTTAAATCCCTTTCTAAACCTTTGACTGCAAAAAAAAGTATTATAATACATTAGCCTTTTATATATATTATTACCTCAGCCAACAAGGTTATTGTGCAAGGCATGTGATATTATTGAAATGAATGCTGAATTAGAACATTTACCAAATATTCTAGCTGCTTGGCAGAGGTTTGCAACCTCCGAGTGCTTTTATAGCTAACAATGTAATATAACAGAAATCATATGATACAAAAACAACAACATGTTGATAAAGGAGACCTTTCTTCATCGTTATCTAGGGTCTGGCACAGACTTCCTCGCTAACTATTTCTATCAAGGGTATTAACTGAACTCAACAAATGAATTGACACAGCAAAACATAAAAATAATTACACATAATAAAAGAATATGAATATACTACAATATTTAAAAAATATATTATAATGTAAAGTGGTAACATGTGAAATGCTTCATGTGCCCAGACTGGCCGGATTGCATCCGCTAAATATCATGTGTGGTATTGCACACGTACAATCGATCAATATATTATTCTAGACAATGAACATAAATTGCTGTGTAATTATACCAATGACAATTAGTGCATCATCAACATTTGTTAGATTAAGAAACAACATGACATGACGCATGTTGAATGTCATATGCAGGAAACCGCCCATCAAATCAATTAAAGTCAACTGCTAAAAAGTTGTTAAGTTAGTTTAAGAATCTCGCTTCAATATCATTAAATTAAACAGGCTTGGCTTAAGTATCAAATTTAGCATTAGAATTTTACAGATAAACAAATGATTACAATTCTTTCTCGAATGGGATTGCGGATTTGGGCATGAGCATATTCAAAGTATTTTTCTAGAATCCTACCTAACAGTAAAAAACAGCCTTAGTTGTTTGCATAATATTTTTTTGTCGTTCACAAAAAAATTTAAGTAATTCTGAGTTATGTTAGTTCTCTCCTTATTTAAAACGTTATTAAATAAATACATGCTTCCAACCTGTTATTATTCTAGATATGAGAAATATATAACTGAACATAATTCATGGTGATAATGTACTAACAATAGTTCACTCTATATAGGATTCAATCAATGCTGAAAGTCATCAACAGCACCATTGGCAATCCCTTGGTCATGACTTAACTCACGGCCTACATAGCGAAGAAAACTCGAACTTTTAAGTAATGCAAAGAAATGCACTCTTTCTAAAAAAACCCAAAACGTACAAAAGTGCAAGTAACTATTTTTACAATTACGCTCCATGTTCAAAATAACATATATACAAAAGAATTCATATAAGGCAATTAGACAAATAGAGCACACTCTCATTCTGAAAATACTATAACAATGGCGCGCAGGAGAAAAAAACACCTGCATTTGACTATTCAAAAATACATCCCGATAACAGCAACAGAACTTTTATACACTCAGGTGACCCAAAACAAGAAAATTTATATGCATTTTCTGTCGTAAACACATCTACTCTTAGAAAAACAAGGAGTATATCACGGCTAAAATTCAAATTTGATCACGAAATGCATTTGATAAATATGATTATTCCTTGTGCAAATGATTGGAATCAACAAAACAATATTTATTGTAAATTCAATACTTATTGTAATGACCATATTTTGGCTTGTTATCTAATCCATGATCGATGAGTTTTCGATTAACCGCAGGACTGTATTATTGTGAGGCATCTAATAAATACACGCCTTGTGTATTGCCATTCCCTGATTGTTTATAAAATGATCAAATGATATCTACTAGCAAGATTAAAAAATTTGGGAGGAGCACAATTATGAAAAATGAAAAAACATAAATATCGCATATTGTTAGAATGAACCTCCCATCACAGCAAGATTCATACTTCAAAAATTATACTTAGATAATATGATTTTGAATACTAAAACGGGTCACAAGCAAAAAAAAAATGGAACAAAAGGCAAATCGTATTTCCGTCAGAAACAATTGATATTGCAAGTCTTATCGGAGCATCAAAATACTATACCCGGCACTAAAAGGGTTTCCAAAGACAACAAAAATTCAAACTTTACTTATTTTAATTAAACCAATGAAGCCATGATACGAAAAAAATTATTATTTGAGTGGCCATGTAATAATGACAATCTAAATTGATTTTACTTATACATTAAACTACAGATAAAATATGTAAAATAAAAATATATATAATGTATATGTATATATACGTATATATATGTATGTTTACATTAAAACCTTACTTCTCCTATAAGTCTAAAAATTTGGGACTTCGTTTTGGATGGAAAAGGCACATTTTCTCCAATTCCTTTCTTCAAACAGCTTCCTGGAGTAAAGTACGCCTAAAAATCTTAAAATCTGCATTTAATCACTCCAGTCATGGATGCTACTTGAAGGCTGTAAACCTTTTTCTGGTGCAAATTATTAAAATCTGAAACGATAAAGCAGCATCCTGGAGTAACTTTTGTATCTACAAGCACAAAGGTGATTGTATCATTTCATTGCAACTGATTATTATCTTGTCGTAAAGTATCTCATTGCACCTAGCTTACATATACATATACATATACATATACATGTACATATATCAGTTCCTACGAATATTCCCCACAACATATAGGTTTGACGATAACGACGATTTACGTTTTGTCCCCAAGAAATTCACTTTTTTACCCAATAACCAGCCAGCTAATAAGTAACAAGAGCAAGCTTATGAAAGTTTTAGGGAACTTAAGAGCTTATCAAAAGAACTCTAACCAATGAAACAAATATTTACAATTTCAACCTTGTTTGGGTTTAAATCACTGGCATGATTTTCTAGCACTTATTGAAAGAATTTTTAAAAATTGGGCGTCAAATAAACCAGAATAAACCCACGTTTACTTATCCACCTGTTAGCTTCGTTGAATATTGAAAATTTTTCACAAGGAAATGCTGATACCTGTCTTCCGCGTGCTGAACAAAGCAGGTAATATGCAAGTTCAAGGACTAAATCTTCAAATATTTTAAGCAACCTTGAGGGCTGGCCGCGAGTTAAGTTTCTTATTAGAAAAATGTGTATGTGTACCACCTTTTGGTACAGAAATAAAACATCTGGGCGAGCTTGTAATGTTTCTGGCCCCAAACGTAACTGCTCTGTGCAATGAATGTGAATTTGAGCCTTTTATTGCCATTACATTATTTTAGCTGTCGGAATCTATTCTGAATATCCCAAATTGAACCTGTCAATTTTCACGGGTGTTTCTATATAAACTATTTCCTGAAACAGGAAGAACTTATCTGTTTAACAATTCTCTTGTGCCAGACAAGTCATTATTCATTGGGACCACAAGTGGATGCATTTTAATACACTCCCGAATTACAAAAGCATCCGACAGACGTCCTGATTTAAAAATATCCAGTTCATACAAGTCTCAAAATCATAGGTGGTGTTAACCGAATAATGCTCCCAGCGAAACTGAGGATAAATATGTCGTTTAAATTTACAGAAACAGTTTCTCTGTTAGTTAAATAATCTTACTTACCAGCTCTTCTCTTTTGTCAACTAAAATGACTGCATCAAAAATTTTTTAGCTCTGAAAATTACAAACCTCAGTATTTCGCTTTCTTTCCACGTAATTTTTAAATAACTCGTACAGCTTGCTCTTCTGGAAAAGCAGTTTTATTTTAGCTAAACGTGTTGTAACATATTATTTATTTTAGAAAACGTATGAAAATGCCTGTTTTTCATCTGCAGATTTGGGTCGGGGTACCACGGAAAAATTTCAATAACAGTTGGAAAAGCACTCGTAATATGAACTGACCCCATTCATTCCGTCTTCTCCTGTTGCGTGAGAATGCATTCGTGACATCAAGACTAAAAAAATTCAATTCATTCTCTGCTTCGTTGAGTGTCATTTGAAGGAATTCTGTGAAGATGCACAAGACATTAAATTGGTATTTCGACATTTCGACTGATTTTGAAGACAAAAGACCTCTCATGAGTCAGTCTGACGGTGCTGTAATATAATCGATCGGGTGTACAAACACAAAAAATGTAAAACATTAGGAGTCTTCCGCCTTTTGACAATGGTAAGACGAAAACCGAACCGAAAATTCAAATAGTGTGTGAAATAATAAATAACGAATGATGCACAACTACAATGTTCACTCTCCTTTCTGTTCGCCAAGGCTTGTTGTTTCAAATAATGTTCCTCCTCCTCTCTGCTTCGACAGTAAAAAGTGAGCCGAAACTCTGGAAAGGGTCTTAATTTTTTCGTTGAACGTACTCTGTCTGTAAAAACAGGGTAAGTTCAACGTCAAGTAAAATGTAAAAAATGGCCACAGGCAGACTATTCATTTTCATTGCTCAAACTGGGGAAACAATATCTACACACGAAGAAAGCCAAAAATGTCAGAAAATATATTGCAATCTGTCATTTTGCCCAACTCATGCTGATATGATATTGCTCAAATCATGGACTTCGCTCAAAATTGGTAAAATTAAAACCATGCGTCATGACAAGACTAACAATATCAAGTAACTACCACCCAATTAAAATTAAAGCAAAACTGAAAAAATGTCAAATGTATCAAATAATGTCTCTCCGGATTTTTTCCAAATATTTTCATGTGTACAAAATATGACAGGTTGGTGTTAAATAAACCAACAGATGTTTAAGATCATGGTCACTTTACTCAAAAACTGATTATCCCTTCGAACCAAGCACTGTGGGAGATGATGATCTGTTTTCCACAGATTCCGGTTTCCAGCATCGTCCTATCAATAAATTGGCTTGTTATGTGCAGTATTTTGGGGAAACAAATATGTACGATGTTTGACATTCCGTGAGAGCTCTCAGTGTGCAAAAGACATATGATATTAAGTAGTCATTCTTATGTGGTTTTCAAATAGATGAGAAATTAATTTTACATTAATTTCTCTTTTCAATACCACTTTTCGTTGAAACGGAATATATTTTTTTCGCACGTAATTCCCACGTCGCATTTTAAAGAATTCCTTGTGAGTTTTGTGAGAAAGTTCATTGGGTACTGTGTGACGAGTTGTGAACATGATTTTGATCATGCGAGTAAATTCAATTTCCCGGACAGGTGGATCGCAAATCACACTGTTTTGGCACTGAGCACACACTTTCATGGTGGTGCAACCGGCACAACATACGTTTCGTCATGTGTTGTATTTTTATTATTTACACTAACGTGTAGAAAGAAGTTATTTTTGAACGTTAACAACATTTTTCTTCTGCATAGCAACAGATGACTCGAAATGGATCTATTTTACCAAGTACCAATGTTTGTTATTTGTCTTAGTCCCAGAATTTCTATTCTGCTAAATTTGCCTCTCACGGTCTTTAATGATTGAAAACCTATTTGTTCCTGTTTTGCAACCATTTCTCAGTTTTTCGGAAAGAAAATACGATTTCATTGTAATCTGAGTGATTCGAACGTTTGCAAGAACTGCTTGTCCACATCAATCCATTTCGTACCAGTCAGATGAGTACCCCCTGGGCAATTGCATTCTACTAACACCGCAAAATTTTATGCTTTGCATTAGTGAGCGTTGGAATAAGAAAAACATAACAAGAAATATGCCATGGCGAAGGTGGTGATATTGACGATAATATTGATTATTGACTTTTCGTTGCGACCGCGGTATTAATGACCACGGAAAATGAAAGCGCAGATTCATCGAAGGGAGACGCCTTTCACCAAAAGCTGGAAAGGAATTAGTGCTATTGTTAAAGAGGAAAATTTTCCACCTTATGATATTTTTAACAGTTAAATACCAAAATTTATCAAGCAAGAAATACATCATATATCTATACATTACTTACAGTGGCACCTGTATGCACGCCTGTAAGCTAATCTACATCTGTTTTTGTTATTTTGTCTCTTATTTATCTATTTTTATTGCTTATTACCTTGCTTTTTTCAAATCTAGGGCTCAGAGGGGTTTTGGTGTGGCAGTAAACAATTTCTTGACCGGATACCATACCTGACATTAACCAATGGCTTTTTCTTTCTGTAAAGCACCACAGCTCTTTACCAGCCCGGGGAATCCCACCAGAACCTCTTGGTCACTGTGCAACTGCATCTACCACTAAGCCACGGGCCTCCTACTTACAATGCCACATATGTGTATCTCTGTAAAATAGAGTGGTATCCTTATATATAATTTAAAGTAACTTAAAGTAATTTACCAATACGTCTATTATTCTAAAATTCTATATTTAAAGTCCAAGTGCCAACTGTAACCACACATGTTTTGCACTACTACCTAGATCTTCTAAAATCTACAAAAATCTCCTTTATGCTTACCTTAAAATGAAAATTACTTGGTAGAAAAGTTTTCTGACAACACTCTGTATATTAAAATTATGTTGGGCAAAACTTAGCTTTTTACTTAAAACTTAAACTTTGGAGACATAATTGGAGACACAGAGTGTCGAATGCTGCGTTATATAAAATGAGTGATGCGATACCAATAAGTAATGAAATCAAGAAAGCCAGATGGAAAATACTTGGACATGTTTTACGGTTGAATGAAAATACACCAGCTCAACAAAGTATGAAATTTTATTTTGAAAATGTTGACAACAGAAAGAAGTTTAGAGATAGGCCTAGAACTACTCTCCCTGTGGTGATAGAGAAGGATATTAAAATTGCTAATGAATTGAATCCTGAGCTTATGAATGTTAAAACCTTGAACTGTGTA
>RDPX01000135.1:688193-735630 GCA_003991215.1 Morbakka virulenta | reverse complement strand
GGTTGAATGAAAATACACCAGCTCAACAAAGTATGAAATTTTATTTTGAAAATGTTGACAACAGAAAGAAGTTTAGAGATAGGCCTAGAACTACTCTCCCTGTGGTGATAGAGAAGGATATTAAAATTGCTAATGAATTGAATCCTGAGCTTATGAATGTTAAAACCTTGAACTGTGTACATGACTTCGAATGTCTGAAAATGTTAGCTCAGGATAGAAATAGGTGGAAGGACATTGTAGGACTTGTCTGTGAATCTGGGTAAAGCGAAGAGCCGTGGATTGATCTATTAGCTCAATATATATATATAACTTAGCTACTGGCAAACTTTCACCCATTATCGACTCTTTCCTGTATTTTAAATCTATAATAACTTGTAGGTTGACATTTCAAAATTAACAATCAATTTTTCTCCATGCACTAAAAACTGTCGTTTTCTTTGTACCGAATCCAGGCTTTTTACTTTAGTGATTATAACGTAAATCTGTTATTTATAGAACTGTAGCATGTCAATACAAATACGTTGGTTATTCTAATGATCTAGAATTAAGTCAATCATAATTGCGTTCTCCTGGGTCTTAAATTAATCAACTTGGGCGTGGAATTTCAATATCATAAGCTTTTTTATAATTACTATTTTAAAAAGCCTCATTAAGTTTTTCTCATGCTGTCAAGGTACCAGACACTTCATCGTTGACACAAAATGTCAACCTCGGTAGAAGTTCAATTCTTTCTTTAGTGAGCAGAACTTTATGAGCAAAACTTTTCCTCTGTAACCTTTGCTTTAAAGGTTGCACCTTCCTTTGATGAAAAAGGGTATTCTCTTGACATTCCAAGTGAGATATGGTCTATTGTGTCTAGCCTTTTTTTAGTTCTACTTTTTAACCACAACAGAATTTAGATAATCTGTGCTTTCATCGGGTTATTTTTCACTTCGCAGAACTTCACCCATTCGGGTTGCTTTCCAGGTTCTTGTCTAACATATGTCTGTTTGCTGAAAACGACCATGTATGGGCTTGAATTTAACGCCCTTTTAAAGACCAAACTGTCATTAAAGCTTTCGTCAGTAAAACCAATACTAAGCGCAACATAGGAAAGGGGTGCTTAAAAAAAGATAAAAGCACCCAAAGTTTAACCCAATTGTCTAACACATGTTTTTAAAAAAGAAATGAATTGTTCTGCTTCTGAATTAATTTTAGGATAATCAGAATTAAAAGACACCTTTTACGTTACCTCAACTCGAAATTTACTTTTACATCAAATTGACAAAGTCGAGAATCTACCATCTAGCGAAGCAAGGATGAATATGAAGCAAACATGAAAAACCAACAGAATTGAAAATTCAACTGACCTCTAATAAAACTATTGGACAGGTATGAAAATCTAACATGTCGGGTCATCTTAGTTTTCATACAACAAGTTTTGCAAGGGTAACCGTGACTATGTGCAAGGACTTTGTTAGCAGGCCTAGTGATTCCACATTTAATTTTAAGTCGACGCAATCCAATATGACCGAATATTTTTCCTACTGCTGCCGGTGTAAATTGATTTAAATGCCACGAAAAACTGGTTGTTCTCACCCCCATCTTCCTTTGAGTTAAAGTCCAGCACATGAAAACGCGCTGATTAGTAGTTGTTGACGAGATAGGGGTACCTATTGAGGCAGATTACAAGTTTAGGAAGTACACGTTTCCTTTCCCTGTCCTGGGCTGATATTCTTAAAAGTTCCCAAGAACAAGGATCTCCGTTCGCTATTAAAAACAGAAAAAATCTCTGTCTATCAGGGCAAATAAAGTGCGCCTATGTGTGTACGTTATGAGGGCCATTTGAAGGCCTTTTCTGGGCTGAATGGTTCTGTTTTGTTGTAATTCCCTTAAAGTATTGCATCTTAGTCTCACAACTTCTTCTTGTAAATAACTGACGCATTTTTACATGACCGATGTTGCATCCTTTCATTGGAAAGGATTGTCGAGTGAAGGGTTTGAGGGAAAGTAAAGAGAAATGTGAGGGAGGGCAAGAGGACACGGAGAGCCGGAGAACCACAGAGAGCAATGAATGTGGCAAAGAACGGATAAAAGAAAGAACTAAACAATAAAGTGGAAAAGCTGACAGGCCAAAGTACAAGAGAAGCAGCAGTAGTGAAAAAAAAACCAACGGGGAACTGCTAAAGAACAAAGACATGGCTGGGAAGACAGAAAGAGCATTTTTAGGAAGTGCTAAAAAGAGATGGACCTGATGCACCACCACAAGAAGAAAGAGTGGAGAGAGAAAAGTTTGACATCCCAACGGAGGCACCAAATTGGCAAGAGATAAGAAATGCACTGAAGGGAATGGAAAATCACCTGGAGTAGACCAAATTATTCCAGAGATGCTCAAACAGACCTGGACCAAGCAAGCACAGAATTGCACCGAATTTTTTACCTCATTTTGGAGAACCGTTTCTTTACAAAGGAGAAAAAGGGCAATATTCAGGAATGCGGAAAATGGAGGGAGTTACACTGCAGCTATTGGTCAGCAAAGTGTTCAGTAGGATTCTGATCAACAAGATACAATCATGAGTGGATTCGGGAAGGAACAAGTCGGGTTTTGGATAGGCAGAGGAACTATTGACCAGATATTCCTGCTCAGGAATATTTCGGAACACGTCAACGAATGGAATGTTACTCTGTGCATACACTTTCCTGCCTCTAAAAACCCTTTCAACTCTATAAACCGAAACTGCCTCTGGTTAATCATGCATCAGTATGGAATTCCCAGGAAAATTATTCAGATGGTCAAGACCCTTTATGAGGAATTTCAGTGCTCCGTTGTTGACGTAAGTGAAACAACGACTGGCTCCAAGCGACGACAGGACTGAAACAGGGCTGCTGCATATCAGGGTTTCTCTTCCTTCTAGTGATCGACTGGACATGCGGTCAACAACGGAAGGTGAAGGATCGGGGATCAAGGATCAGGGGACAGATAGGACTCCGTCAACCTTGCTGAAGGAGCTCGATTTCTATTACCCATCATGAACCAATTACAGCAGAAAACATTGAGACTTGATGAGAATGCTGTTAAAGCTGGAATAAAGCTTAAGGTTAGAGAGAATAAAGTAGAAGAGGGAGAGAGGCTCAGATATCTTTGAAACAATGTGGCCACGGATAGTGGTGGTACAGAAGGCATTAGAAAGATGCGCCGCTTGAATTGTGTGCCTTGGCCAGCGCACAATTCAAGCGGCTATCACACACCAATTTCAGCTACATCATCAGAGAGACAAAGCCTCCCTATTCAACAGCCATATATTGTCAGTTCTGTTATATGGATGCGAGACATGGGAACTGACTATGGAAGAGGAAGAGAAACGACGACTTCCAGGCCAAGTGTCTGAGGAGGATTTTCAACATCAGATGGCAGCACCACATCTTCAATAACACAGTTTTAGAGATGGCAGAAGCAGAGAGGATCAGCGAAGAGGTGAGCAGACAAAGATGGAACTGGATAGGCCAAGTGTTGAGTAAAGATCCGGGGGATGGCTGTACTGTGACTCGCGGGTTGAGACCGGTAGGAGAAGGGAAGACAGCTCACCCAAAGACAACCTGGCGAAAATGGTGGAGGTGGAGCGGAACGGTGATAGCTGGAGGGCATGGAATTCGCCATGCCGTGCAGCTGTAGGCCCGTCACAGTTGAGGAGTGATGCCTAAGCCTTATGTCCCCCCCCCCCTGGCACAAAGAGGTTTAAGGTTCCCTGAGTACCGAATAATTTCTATTGCCACATGTGAATATTAAAATGAATGTTCCAGAGCAGTAAAATAAACTCTCCTAACCGTAAATGAAAACGTTTTAGAAAATTTAATGGTGATTTGAAATGTACACATCCAAATTAAAGTTTTCATTGCATTTTCTAGTTCGATGAGATGCTTGTAATTATGTACTGTTATAGCATAATAAAACTCATTGAATAACACCATTTAACATCAGTATGATGCTTTTAAATTCAAGCTTGTTTTTTCAAAATAAAATATCGATAATTTTTGCTGGAACAAATGAAAACGGCATTTTGTCTTATCCTGGAGAAGTTTCATCACCCCAATCCTACACGACTTTTCTTCAAAATTGTTATGAGGGTCTATCACGTGTATCACTGCTCAAGCAAAGTGTGCAAGAAGTGTTTAAATGACGTAATGCAAAAATATGTCTCGGCCACTTTTTCCAGTTAGTAATTTATCTTTTGATTTACTCGCCCACGAAGCACAAAATAAACTAACCCCACGAGCGTTTAATATTTGTTCTCAGTGTTTCTCACAAAAGTGGACTTCTTTCTTGCACCGCAAAGCGGCACCAATAAGAGGCTTTAACCACCGCACACCACCATCCCTTGTAGCATCAAAGTACGAGCCAGCTGTATTATATGTTAATACTCTGATTGCGGCAGCTTTGAATTATGAAGCTTCAAATTGGTTAAACTGCGTGAATAACAGTGGTTGAGAGGTGATGATTTGAAAAGTGACCAAAAATAAATAAGCAATAAGTAGCTATCTATTAATTAATTACTATGACAATTCCCGTTCCTACTTTCTTTAAGTGCAATGCTGATTGTAATTAATTTTGAAACAATTACTGAGGTAATTGTACTACCTCCCTCTCATTATCTTCATAACAATACTCACAATTAACAATAGCAAAAGGTGGCGATTACATTGTACAAGGTGAAAAGATTGTACCAACAATATACATTGTAAATCCCAGTTAACCTAAACTCTACCCTGCTATTCAACGAGTGCAAATCTTTGTGAACATATGCCATCACATTCTGAATTCTAACTTTTATTACCACGAGGTCTTAGTAGTGCCCAATGTTTCACCTTCAATCTTTGGCTAACCTAACTTGGAGAGCCCCTTTTCTTGCCAGAAACCCCAAAACCTTGAACGGCACCATCAACATGAAAGATCATTCATTCCATGCCTTTAACACCTCTGATGAATATGAAGTCACCTGGCTTAAATTTCCACCATAATTTCTTCAATTAAAAAAATGACATCCTGCTTAACTAAAGTAAATAGCACTCATTCCAGTTCCTTATTGTTGTGTCCGCTAAAAATGTTTTTGTGATCTGTGATACAATATAATCTTTTTCTTCATACCAAAAATGATGTACATCATTTGCAATCAAGAGTTTTAAGTGAAACTGGGGTATAAATGTCATTCTCGTGTCACAAGAAACTGAGCCATGTTACACAAAATTCCGAAAGCACTTCGCAATATTTACACGTTTTGCAGGCCAAAAAAAGTAAGTGGCAGTCACATCACAAGGCCCCGAACGAATTATCAAGGATTTTCAGATTATTTTTTTAAAGTAGCTATTTCCTCTTTGTTGAAAATAATTCTAAATATTTGGTCTTGATCAAATTCACTGCAGCAGTCCTGGAGCTGTCAGTACTATATGATATTACAACTTTAGCTCACAGTTGAGTAATTTTACAACAAATAGTGAGTTGTCACATCTTTGAATTAAAGTCAAAAAGTAGTTATTGTTTTCTCTGTAAGATCCTTTGTACCACAATAACCGGTTATCACACCATGTTCAGCTTAAAAATTACATTTAGTAAGTTATGACGGGGTAAAATGGATAGAATAAAAAATCAATTACAGTTTCAGGAAATTTGTAAGATATAAAAATGACAAATAGCACAGTAAGTATCACAACAACGTCTCTATAAAATTCATAACAAATAAACACGAAGAACCACCTACCATTGTATGTCTTCCATGGGAACTTTCTGCCAACTAGCATTGGGCAGAGAAACGACATTTTTTGTTGTCTTCTACTCAGAGCCTGTGTTGGGAACAAATACCGTTGTTATTCCATATTCCAGTGGTACACTGTTTACTTCGATAAAATCCAATCTTGTTACTTGCTCCACAAAGCTTTTAAGGTGCACATTCACCTGTAAGATAACATAAAAATTGAACCTTTCTTTTGATCAACAAAAACGTAACCAACGAGAAGGACAATTCTGATATTAATTAAGAATTTTAATGTGGTTTTGCTTTGAGAGATCATTTAACAGGTAATGACATCCTGTGCAGTTCAGAATGCAAACAATATAAATGTCTGTTTCTTCCAGACAATGTACTACAATCGTTAAACGCTGTTGCCTCTCTGTCTTCAAACAGCAGGTAAGCAAAAATTGATCTTGTTTATTTAGGTCGTACAATCGCTTAGAAACTGGTCCGATTACTGATATTTTCACAAGTCACTGGCACTTGACGTGCATATTTCTGATATTTTCTCTCTTTTTTTTCTGTTTCTTTACCGAGGTATGCAATGAAACCATTTTCTCTGTTTTAACTCCGCCTCTCAACGGGAGAACTACTTCGTTCAAAAGCTCTTGATTGAAATACTAATTTGCAGAAACGATAGATCACAGCAGAGTGATTCATTCACCTAAAGACTAACAAAAGAAAATCTCACAGTATAATTATTACAACATTGAAAAGTATTGGACCAGTCTCATTATCACTCACAGTCAGTTGAACATCCTAAATTGTTTGTGAGGAAACCTGATAGCATGTATGAAACTAACGTAAGGCAAACGTCATGGGAAAAGTTCTGAAGGACAAACCTTCAGAGTGACAAATCATGTCTCCACTAATCCCTTTCCCACTTGGGGAATCAAATAAAAATATTTCTGCAGAGCCAGTAATATGGGGATGAGAAATAACAGTAAAAGGAAAAAAATTTTTTTTAGGTAGGGGGGGGGGGCAGTATTATTTTAAGGTTTGCGATGCTCTGAACTTAAATAAAGGGATGAGTGTATGTGCTAAGCCAGGACCTAGTCCAAGCAACATTTGTTCGTTCTGAAATGGCTCTCAATTTTCATGCAGATTTCAGGTAGCCAATATAACCTTTTCGTCTGAAAAAACATGGGGTTTGGGGTTCCAAATTCACCCAGGGGTGACCTCAGGGTGTAAATTTGATGTTGAACAGAAATTTTGCGAGACAAGACAGTTCCTGATTTTTCAGGTTCCTGAAAAAGAAAACAACAAATTAAATGAACATGAGCGGCCAGAAGTAAGAAGAAGTACTTGTCTCATCCCTAAAAAGTGGGTATAATTTTTTTTAAATTTTATTTTCGTCTTTCAGGACAGTCAGCAGTGTATGTAGGGCAGGGCTTCTTGTCAGCATCACTGATTTAAACATCCTAGGGCGGAAGTGTTAATGCAAACACCCCGGAACCCCGTAATGGCAAGTGCAAAACACTAGAAAATGGTTGGCCCGAACCAAAGAGGAAGTTTTGCCTGTCATGAAATTTTTGCGAACGATCTAGTTTGCCCTGTTGATTTGATGCTTATGGGTTTATGCAAATGTTTTACTGGGTCTCAAAATCTACCGTCGATAAGGCAATTATGATTTCATGGGGCCATAATGAAAATAAGGTCTTCATGATCTGTATTATGCTACCCCTGCCACCGTTTCTCTAGATTACCGTCCCGCCTGTTTGTTTCGTTCTTTTTTGTTTCTGTTTAGTCTTATTTTTTAACTATTTTGGATAACATCATGTATTAGGTTTTTACCATTTACCTTTGAACATTTGTATTTTTTTGTTAGTGGCGAATAAATACATACATACTTAGGTTCAAGACAGACACATTTTCAATTTTTACGGTTTTACTGACCTGGGTCAATCGCTTCCTCGATGGACCAATGACGTTGGTCTGTCGCTTCGGTGAAAAATTGTTATGTCGAAAGTTGGCGTGAGCTTGTCTGTGTGCAATTTGGGCTGAACATCGAGTGACTTTTGAAGACTTCTCAAATTTGAAAACCAAAATTTTGTTTTTACTAACAGTCTCCCTCGCATTCGCAGGTGTATATAAGTTTTAAACTTACTTCTGATTCTGCTTGGACTTAGATGCTTGGATGAACCCGAAACTGTACATAAACTTGATAAGAATAAGGGGATGAACCTTGGGACTCTTTCTGAGCAGAATGGTGTTGCTTTGCTGTTGCATGTAGACACCCGTATCGCTCCATTGAAATGTGTAAATTAACGAAATGCAGACTAGCCTCGGCTAAATTTACTGAATTATATTTTTGTTCAATAGATGGTTGAAATATACTGATTTATCTTCAGTCTAAAAGTTGGGAAATCAAAAGGGTCATATGTAAACAAATGAGATGTACGATTCTGTAAGTAGAATTTCAAAAGCAAACTACTTGACGATCATTTTTCTTTTAAATTGTGAGATTCTACTTCAAAATTATTTGTCTTAACGTCAGGGAACGTAATTTTCTTCCGTAAGGCCATGCTTGTGGCTTTAAGAGTTCCAAAAATATGAGTGCAGCTGAGGTAATAATTTTCCAATAATTTTCAAAAAATTTTGCAGGCCCCTCTTTTTAATTCAAGCTAAGCTGTCAATTTGTAACCATGACGATATTTTTCACTGAAATTTGTAGTTTCTATTCCCACAATAACCCCAATACCAATAAATGTGAGAATACTTAAAGAATATATTACGGCTCAAAATGAAATATTAGTAATATTGAAGCCCATCAAAATTTATGGTATTTGTGTTGAAAAAGGTGTGCACCCACGAATTCCTTGCTGTTAATATATGAAAGTTCTTTGAATGGTTGCCTCTTTCTCCTTACCACCTAGAAAAATGATCACAATTTAAACATAATAGATAAGGCAAGGTCTCTGTTCTTTTCGTGACATTGTGCAAAAATTAAACCATACAATAATCTTGGAATTATTTTATTATCCAAGGTTATTATCATCTACAATAAAATTGCATAAAAATTGACGTAATCTGGGAGGACGTGAATTCGAAAAACGCACTGTTATATTGATTGATAAATACATAATTTTGAGTAGGGATCATCCGCTTAAACTGATTTGTTAGAAATATAATTTTCAATTGACGCGTTTACCATCAGAATGCAATAGGAGGGCAATGTTTACAACTTCAAAATAATACCTGAAATCTTCATTCCTGTTTTCAACAGACTAGATGTAGCTTCACAAATGAACTTTCTTTTTCAGACAAACCTGAACAGTAAAACGCAGTTTTTTTCGCAAACAAAAGCAAATCAAATTGAGATTTTTGTATGGATCGTTTATATTACAAATAGCCTGCAATTTATTACATTATATTTAAGCTAGAAAAACGGGTTAATGGGCCTTGTGTGAAACAAAAACCTCAAATATACTAATTAATAAGCTTCATAAAATGTTGACACTGATATTAGCCTGATGACCCCCAACTGCTTTATAAGGAACATTTGGGAATTTTAAAACCCGCTGTCGAATTTTTCAAGATTTTGAATGAGGAGATCAAATCAAAGACTGTTTTTCCAGAAGTTGTTAATAATTTGCTCTCTGGCCAACAGAACTAAAACTGGTTGGTTGTAATAAGGTAAGTTGGTCGAAACATTTTCCTGTCCTCTTTGTGAAAGTGAATGTGACACCAGAATGAAAGATTAAGATTGTCAATAGGCTTTGCAGGGTACCAATATTTTTAACTCGTGACGTCAGCTGCAGAATACCAAGGCATTTAAATCACACCCTCACCTTTAAGGGGATTAAAATTCTGCTTTTCTTACCATGATCAACGATTTATACTTTCATTCAAATATACCCAGGGGGATTAGATACAGTTCTGTCTTTTACTGAAGGGGGATCAGAGTAAAAATTATGAATTTCCAGCCTTTACATTTACGTTATTGGTAGACCACTATTATTTTCTAATCAATGTTTAAGAGAGTGTTATCACATGGTAACTGTTCTATGATTTAAAGATTCATGTACCACGATATTACATTTTCCTTAAGTTAGTAATCATTTGCATTTCTTCTTTCTTCCTCTTTCCTATACCTATATCTAAATATCAGAAATATGCTTTTTCTGATCAAATATTACAATTTGTTCACTGTCTTTTCGTTTTTAACAGATCTATCTCTTTTGGTCTGTACTCACTTTGAGGTGATAATTTTTTTACTCTTCACAGCTAAATTATCTGTCCTGGACATTTAAATCCTGAGTCTTTATAATCTAAAACAGCTCTCTTTTCGACTCTTTTCAAAATCAATTCAAGTTCCATTTACACTTATTCAAGCAAATCATTGGAAACATGGGAATGCCTGCCCTATATTCCCAGAGTTTATGGCTTAAAATTTATGACACAATATAATATAATATAATATAAATACAATACAAAATGTGACTCCATTTTGTGAGATCGATTTCCCACAGCATTTTAGACTTTAATAATAATAATAATAATAATAATAATAATAATAATAGTAATGATAATAATAATAATAATAATAATAATAATAATAATAATAATAACAAGAACAAAGAACAGCAAAGCCAATTTTATCAGGAACAAGAAGAAGAGTGTCATATTTGGCTCAAGCAGAACCTACTCTACACGGCAGAAAAACTGCAGCAATCATGAGCAGATGGTGGAGACGAGAGCTTGGAAGGTAGCACGAGGGTTGATGGATGATCGACGATGTAGATTGTGTACAGAGAAAGAAGAGACTGTTGAACATCTTGTTGCTGGCTGCAAAGTACTAGCAAATAGTGAATACCTGGCGAGACACAACAGAGCATTGATGATCATGACAACTGCTTGGGCTAAAGAGTATGACCTTATCGACCAAGGTACAGTTTGGTATAAAGAGAAATGGGAGAGAGGAACGACCATCGAAAACCACAAAGCAAAAGTATTATGGGATTTTGAATTTAACTTACGAAAAACAACTACAGCAAGACGGCCAGATTTGATCATAGAGGACAAAGAGAAGAAAAAGATCTGGATATGTGACATGGCGTGCCCTAAGCAACGGAACATTGTAAACACGCGTCTGGAAAAGATGGCTAAGTATAGATAGTTGGCGTTTGAAATGAGAGAAAGACGACCTGACTACGATATTAAGGCTGTACCTGTGATAATTGGTGCCCTTTGAGGTGGTATAAAACAAGTGACGAAAGACATAAAAAACATTTTTGAAAACCAAGAACTTTTGCTTAGGACAGTTGCGGAAATGCAAAAAACAATATTAATAGATAGCGAAACAATAATTCGAAAGGTGTTTTCAGGACTAATACAAGATATTGATTGATATAAATAAGCACGTTATGAATAGAGTTTTGTTTATTTAGTTTTAGATTTTTTTTATTACACAATCAGATTTGAAATTTCCCTTGCGCTGAGTAAGGCTGTCTCTTAGGCTTGAGAATGGTTGTTTCATGTATCAGAACATGTTTTGTATTTTTAACTAGCAATATTTGGTAGTTATGTATTATGGCTTGTACCAAAACTTTATTCATTCAATAACAACAATAATAATAATAATAATAAATATTATAATAAATAGCAGTGTTGTGGACTTGGCTATACATTACCGGTATTAAAAGTACACATGTTATATATTTTATTCTTAACATATAATTCCTGATATTTGTGCTGCATCGAGTTGGGTTTTTTTTGTTTCTGCAGTATAACAGACAAAATTCTATTACTATATATGTTTTGTGTTTATGTTTTCTTCGTAGCTTTTATGGTTCACGAAGTGACATCAGATTAAACCCTGTGCAGGTGAAAAATCTGTCACAAAATAACTAGTTTTTAAGTCCCTACAGAGCTGGTAGATAACTAAACTTTGTTTTTGAACCCTTTCTAGCACCCGATCTCTTTTATCAGGAAAACTTAATAGAACAAGCTGGTAGACCTTGAAAGCCAAATAAATCAAATGGATTTCCTTGCATGCCTCATATTTCAACCCTAAATATATATGGTTCAGATCAGGCACAAACACATGTGACCAAACCTTTTAAAAAGCTTTTGTGTATGTATGCTGTGTTTTTGGGGAGAAGAAGGTGAGAAGAATTTTCAGCAGGTCATTGAAATCTTGCCAATATATCATTTTTAACACATAACCTGCGTCTTAAAAAGGGTATACTACAAGTCCAGTTGGCATTTTGACAAGTATCTACGACAAATGCAGTCATGGTATGTCTTTCCAATAGGTCATGAAAGTGGTTCTTATAGCTCTGCAAAAGAATATTATACTACAATTGGCTGTAAACCCCTGGTCAATGGTATTATTCGAACAAACGGGGCATTTCATTTGTATTTCTACGGACGATGAGCTATTTCTTTCCACGCTTAATGACAAAGACAGGAATTTTTTCTACAAGAGGGCTAAGAAATTGAGATCATCATATGAAATAAAAATTCGGACCTGTAGTCAAGCAAGGAACCTGAACGACGAGATATAAACTAAAGTCAAACACCTGATACCAATTTGCATACACAGCAAACCAGTACAAGGATACAACAATTGCCAAGAATGACAAATTGTATATCACTGTGTATTCGTGAATGATCTGTCTAATACAGATATATTTGATCCAGTTACACAAAGGTTGGTTGAAGACATAATGAAATACCACGCAGAGAACTACAGAAAACTAAAAAAAGCCAAATAGATAAATTTTTTATGAACTTGCCTTTGTGCATAAGATTGTCCTGAATGACAAAATACTTCTTATGTCACACACTGAACTCCTAGATAAAGAAGTTTATAAGACCATTACATTGTGGTTGACCTTAAAGGCATCCACCATAAAAAAACCAAAACTATTTCCTAAGTGACCATTTGCCTTGCTTTGCCTAGCTGCTGTCCCAGACCCTGAGGTTGGTGACCATGGATCTCCGATCTTATCGATCCTGAGGGAAATGGCAAAATTATACTTGTGGCTTTCATCAAATTTTCGGCCCATTGCATACGTTGGTAGCCTCTTGCTCGTCCTCCCGGTATCCCGTCCGTCCAGAATATCCCGCTGGGTCCCTCCTTGTATTGCGATGTGGCCCAAATATCCGAGTTGTCTTCTTATGATTATTTAAGTAGACATTTTGATTCCAACATTTGCAGGACTTCTTTATTAGTTAACATTTAGTGCTCAGGAGATAATGCGAAAAAGGAGAAAGGAGAAGTAATGCTTAGACTGCAAGGCTATAGTTCCTACACCAAATCGGTATACAATAACAAACGTAGCAGAAAGGCCTCAAGCTGAGGTCGATATGAACTGTTGGACACTTTATCTAAAGGGAAAATCTCCTTGTATTACAGATGGAAATTGAATATATTCATAGGTCGAGAACGTTATTAGCACAGGGACAAAGGCTGTTGCGGGTTTGTTGCGCACGAAAAATTTTGAATAACATGGGTTTTGAGATAAAGTGAAATTTGAAAGTAGATCCAATTATAAAGAGTAGAATAGCAGCCAACACAGGCAATGCGTTAAGTGGGCTAGGACAAAAGGCTTTATTGATATTCCTTATGGCCAAGTCCAAAAAATTAACAAGCTCACAAAGAAATTGTGGCAGATGACTGTTGTGATATTAGGCCTTAACTAACGCTGTAGAAGTGATATAACCAGGGCTGTAACATGACTATCTTTAGGCTCTCGGTCCCTTAAGAGGGGTCACAAAGAAGATTTATCTGGCTAAGGAGTTATAAATCCTATACGGATAAGGATAACTGTCACTTAAAACAGCCTACTTGTCACTGGGTCTTGTGAAATCCATTGAGTACACAAACCATCAATACAAAAAACCCACCAAAAAACTTTCAAAAAAGCAGTAGTTTTAAAGGTAGTTTTTAGTTTTAAAGGAGAGGAATGGGAAGAAATGAGAATGCACTTGAGTAAAACGCATAAGGATAACAACATTATTCGCTAATACAACGATAGAAGTCATATCGGCAATATAACTAGAACAATGTGCATCTAAGAACGACGCCAAGAAGACCGACAGTTAAAAATATTCTGTGAAACGTTGCAGAGAAAGTGAAAAGAGTGAACTCACAACAAGTTGGCGACGGCTTGAGGACATATGAAGAAGCTATTAAAAGAAACGGCGCCAAAGAGAGTAACAAGAATAGTTAGGGTATTTCGTGCCTTTTTCCTCGATAAATAAGCCACTTATAATAAACAGACCATCGAAAATCATCTCCCTTGGGTGTTTTCCAAAGACAACACATGGAACCATGTCGTTAATACTCTCATCAACAACAAGTTTAGAACATTATTTAGAAACACTAGGGTGTACTAAGGTGCCGACACGGCAAGGGCTACGTAATAAAAATACTATTACCATTACTGTTACGATAAGGATTACTGTTAGTCTTTTACTAGTATTAATTGATTCTATTTACTACTACTTTTATTATTACTTTTATTATGATAATTAATATTACATTCACTATTACTAATTCTACTTTTGTTAATACTGTTACTGTTATTATCACTATTACTATTATTATCACTATTACTATTTATATTTCTTTTACCATTGTTATTACTGTTACCATTAGTTGATGATAAAAGGAAAATGGTATTGGCCATAACATTTTCTGTCTGGAGCATAAAGTTATGTATGTTACTTTTGTTAGCTGGCCAGTGTCAATATCTTATCTTCATTTGCGTGAGAAAATTCTTGTTCACAAAAGAGAAAATATTTGTGACTGATTTGATAAATTGTTTAAAGTAAATCTCTCATAAACTTTAGTTGCTTTAGTCTTAACAAATTGAAGTCGGCTGTTGTAATGTTTTTCAAAATATCAAGGTTTAACCTTTCTCTATAATCGTCGAACCAAAGAGTTCTGGAGACAGTAGTCAGACATTTTCAAACCATGGAAACATTGCTTTATATTTTTAGGTATTTCAGTGTCGGTAATTTTTCAAGATGAGCCTGCCTCTGCCTGTCTTCCTTAAGAAAACATGAACCTGCCTTGGGTCTAGCGTCACTTACGTGAGCAGACGACATAAATTAAGAACCATTCTATTTTCATATTATTACGCAGCATTAACGAAGTACATGGGATCCACTCAGAAACATCACAAAAAAACTACCTTGTTGCTTAAAAAACACATCTTTTGTCGTCACAGCTAATTAGTTTGTGTTTTTCTCTGCTTTGTTTTATCTTGTGTTATTTTTTTAATTAAAAAAAAAGGTAGATAAGAACTTTGTGATTATTATTATGTTGTCATATAATCAGACACAGTTGGGTTGTTTAAGTGGAAATATTCTTGTTAAAGGCTTCCACCTAAGCTCATTGAACAGAGTCTGTAGAGCGAAACTAGTTGAACAAAACTACTAGTAGGTTTTGACCTGTGAAATTGATATTTCAGTGCATGTTAATTAAAGGAAATTAAGCTTTAAAAGGCTTTCTAATTCTGATTTTAGGTGTAGGGAAATAAAAATTTAGGTTTAGGTAAACGTTTATTCTACGGTTTGAGAGAAAGTTTTCACAGTACACTAAGGAATTTCTTGTCTGTGTATGTCATTTCTAAAAGCATCCAACAGTTTTTTGTGATGTTCGTAGTTTTTGTCGGTTCGCGAAATCGACGTCTCTCGCTTGGAGTAAAACCGATAACCATTTTGATTGCCTCATTCCAGATACTTTCACTCTAAATTTTTCCACGAACAAAATACTACGTGTTTTGTAAGTGTTCTTCCTTTTTAAAGCCATCAGAAGACATTAAGAACTTTTCTTTTAATTGACTGAACAACGCTTAATAGATGCAATTATAACTGGAAAGGGCAAACAGATAAGAGTAAGAGTGAAAAGTTAAATTCAACCATAATATTCATGTTACCTTCATGAAAAAACTCGCAGAAGGGACAAACAATGGCACATAAAGTACAGATTTTCTGGTCATTTTACAAAATAAACCAGCTCTGCCTGAAATTATTGTAAAAATTAAGAAATATAGAGTAACAGTTAAAAAAAGATGCAAAAAGAAATAAAAATTTTATGGTTCAAGCATACAAGAAGAAATATTGAAATACTGGAGTAAATATAACAAAGTGTGGCGATATTCTTTTGTGTTTGTTTACTCTTCGTTGCCACTGACCACCAATCTTTGCCAGGAATCAAGAGAAAGAAAAGAGGAGTTTAATGAGCAGATGACAGTTAATAGTGGATCTGAAAGAAGGAAGAATAAACTTACCCGGAGTGGAAGAGGACGGAAGAGAGTTCCAAGGATTTCATGTACGCTGAACGAAGCTGGTAGAAAAGCAGGATTTTTTGCAACTGGTTTCAAGATAGTACTCGGATGATGATTTACTTCAAGAGCTTTAGATCGCTGAAAAACTTTCAAGGAAGGAACAGGAAAAGAAAGCTAATGGGAACAATTCCCATGGAAGTACTTGTAGAATAAAGAGAGATATGCAAATTAACAACAACGAGAAAGGAAGAGGAGTTGAGAAGCCAGAGAAGGTTCGTCGATGTTTTTAAACCACGTTAAACAAATTGAGGGGTCGGATAGAGCAGGCAGGAACTCCAGTACAAATATGACAATACTCCAAGCAAGGCCTGTCTAATTTGTTATAGACATATTGGATGGCTGCAAGAGAAAGGTATGAACACTATAGTGTTCTGCAATACCAAATATAAACTAGAGATACATCTAATACAAATGTAAATAAAATAAGTAATATTAATGTAACTATTACAAATAAACAAACGGTATGACCAATGTAAGTAAATGTATAGATGTATGGGTATATTAATGCTTGGTGACGCGCAAAAATTGGTCGTATGCCATGGTAAATGAGAGGTGGGTTGGCTTTTTAAAGAGCCTCTGCAATTTAACGCATAAAACAGAATTGCGATATAAACAATAAGTGTCAGTTGTTTTTCTTTCGCTTCTACTTTTCGTTTTCCACCTGTAGGGTCAAGAGGGTGGATAAGCAGTAAATGCCACTGGTGGAAGTCTTACATCTCACGTCATGGTGCAATACTAAGATTGCACTAACACTCTTTATGTAACGACAAGAAAATTTGACAATGTTCTGCCAATCTTACGCACGAGGTAAAATTAATGCAATAAAACCTCAACTGTGACTTACGTTTTGAAAACGACCCATACTATGAATGCCATTCGTTAACCTCCAGTGCCAAGTTCATGACAACACACATTTAACTGCTGCCAAAATGAGAAGTTCTAGCTTTACCAAGCTCCATACAATGAATCAATTTCACGAAAACTCTTGGTCAATTATTCAAAATCCATTATATTATCTTTTTATCTTAACTGTATCTTGCGATTTTTTGGTTACCTATTATGACCTCATCATAATATTCAGGCTTGTCGCTAACAGTATGGTCCAAAAGGCAGCTTTCATTGAGTGCTTAGGGAATTAGATGCTATTGCAGTTTATTGCTTTTAAAATTAGAGCATTAATACACACTGGGTGCAATCACATTGTTTTAAAAAACAACCTACAGCTTTTCCATTAAAATGGAAATCATCTATAATAATATAACCGTGTAATAACTGGGGTTTATTAATCAAATGACTGTAAAATGGGAACAATAGTGAGCACTGTGATCCAATTTACGTTATTCTTAAGGGGTTTCTAATCGTCAAAACAACAACATCTTTAAAATGGAAGTTTTTGGTAACTGAACGGATTCTTTGTGATGACGAATTAGCGCAACTCGTGTAAGATATAAATATATATATTAAAATGTCAATTTTCATTTGAACTCTGGCTTCTGCCCACACGAAAAGCGAGAGATGATGGCTAAAAACACGGCGATATGAGACAAGTTTACATAACGCAACCAAATTCTACAAATTGAGATAAGGTATCTGAACACGACAAAAAGTCATTATTAAACCATGATGATGATGATTATTATTTTTATTGAAGAACTTTGCATAGGCTACCTACAATCACTCAGTATGTAAGAAATAGCTATTCCTCGATCTTTTTTCCAGATTTATAACAATTTTTTAAAACAAATCAATAAAGTAAATTTTCAATTAAAAATATTTACTGTTAAAAAAAATTTTGATAAAAATATGTAGACGTTTTGGTAATTAAATAGTTTTTATTGAATCTGGTCTCCACCGATAATCGGCTTAGGTAAAAAACATTTAGTTGGCCTAAAAATTTGTTAAAATCTCCTTGGATTAGAGAAGGTCAATTGCAAATTCGTACCTTGATTAAAGAGATTTTTATTTATGTCTTAATTTGCATCTTTGTGATCTAACTAATTTGTCGTTATTTAGGATATTTCTGTTAGTCTAGTCTATTGTGAAAAAGTTATTTAAAAATCGCTTAAAGTACCGTAATTTCTGGTGAAAAACCCGCACAGCAGATAACCCACAGTGTCACGTGAAACCACTCTTTTTATTTTTTTTCATCAGATAACTCACATCGACGTAAAACCTCCATTGGCGTATAACCCGCATCGTGTATAACCCGTATCTTCAAATAGGTTGTTGTCAAAGTATCGAAAAATCCGCTAAACAAGACTTTTGCGAAATAAAAGAAGTCACACATTCTTGGACAAAGATTTACCGGCTCAATTACTAAATCCATGTTATCGTCACCTTTATAATCAGATGGTTGATTTGAGTCGCTTTTTTAGCACTCAACGGTTCCTGCTTTTCGAAACCCGTTTACTATTGTGCTTTCGCTGATGCTTCCCCACGAAAACAACACCCAACGACAGACGTCCGTGAACGATGCTCTTCTCATCCTTTCGCTGTTTGTAAAAGAGTGGAGTCCTTCCAACGTCCACTTTTCCCAGCATTTTCTGACCTTCACTTTGAAAGATCTATTGACAGAAATGCCCAGTGGCTGAAGCAATATAGTTAGGCCGCCTGATATGATCGCTGTGATTGTGAAATGTTCCTAACTGAGCATTTTCCGCACAGTTTCATCCTTATGTGGTTTGAAATTATCAAAGATCAGCATTAACGTTTTATTGAAAAAATTTACTGGCCTCGCTTGCCAAACTTGTGTTGCCCAAACATTCATCCCCGCACAGCCCAACCAACCTTTTTCTTGACAGTGAACGAACAACATTTTCTTGAAAAGGTTGGACGGAGGCAATTTCATTTCTTATTTTCGTTTTGCCACAAACTCTTTGAAACTGGCTGCTTTTCAACTGGTAGGAAGTGCTTGTCCCTGCGTTGCCCTTGGCCTCAAGGATAGTTTGTCTCTTGGCATAAAACAATTACACCAGGATGCTCCTCCCACAAAATTCGTTATTCCCACTTCCTGCACCAATTCTCTCCCTTTCAATCGAACCATTACAGTGGTAACGAATCTCTTAAGTTCTCTTTGAGTAATAACCCATGCACACAAATTTTTCTCCAGGTTAGGAAATTTGACTTTTCCACAAAGTAAACAGCAAACAAATTTTGATTTATCTGAAATAGGACTTTTTTTCTCCTCCAATCCCGGACCAAAGATTCGTCACCATCAAAATTACGGCCATCCTTATGATTCCCATGTTCTTCAGCATATGCAGCAACAGAGAACTTGAAGCCTACTGTAAAAGATTTTCTTGGTTTTGTTGCAAAAGTAGATCAATTGAGTAAATACAAAAGCAGATAAAGTGGATGTTAGAAAGTGCAAAAAGAAAAATGAGACTCTTTGGCGCTCAAGTGAGGGATGAAATTTTTTAAGCAATACTTCTCTTTCTGTCTAGTTATACGGAGAAACTAGACAATACTTGTCAGCTTTTGCGCGCGTGTTTCGTTGTTGGTCGGTGCAAAGGGAAAATATTAAAATCAACCCGCACCCTCGTGTAACCCAATGTTGACTCAAACATAAGTCAAAAAATCGTATTAACCGTGGTTATGCACCGGAAATTGAGGTATTTTTATTAAGTAATCTTCTTCACTTTGGTACAGGTGTGCGTATGTGTTTGATCAGGAATGTATTCTGGTTTGTATCAGTTACATTATTCTTTTTTTGCTTGCATTCTTATTATATGCTTAGTTCGTTATTCGATTGATATCAGCCTCTAGATCTACCTCTTGGTGACCTGCAGCTGCATATTTAATCATAAGGTTAAGACAGGAATAACCACCATTTCTCATATCTTTCCTACTGATGTCGAAGGATTGTAGCTGATGCATGTATTGATTAAAACAATAAAAACGAAACAAAAAAGGAGATGAAATTTATTCAGAAACTCTTTTTTTTACCTTCGATCAATACATCAACACATTTGCATATCAATGTGATTCCTCTACTTTGGTGATAAAATGCAATAACACTGATTTTTACATTAAAGGTTGAAGAATATCTCTGAATCAGACAATAATCTTGGCATTGTAGAAAAATGAAAAACATGTGTGCACTAAATTGTATTCGAAGCAATGCCTGTGGGTATCATAGCCACATGGTCTACCAACTGAGCTATAGGCCTTCGTTCTCAACTAGATTTTTTTTGCAACCATATCTTTCCTCTGTTTCATATTATATTCACAATAATGTTGGAATAGACGGGTAATAACTTATTTTCAGGAACATATTATCAGGTTTTAAAGGTGTACTATCTCGCTTTCTGATTCCTGGTAATCACAGAGCAATCTGCTGACTATATTGCAAAAATAAATGATAAACCAGGTAATATGTTCTTTACGGACCATCTGTTTACGAACAAAGTCATTGAAAAAAATTTTTTGTGTGTAATCTCGTATTTTAATAACAACAAGTGCTCAATGCCTATAGCGGAGTTTTATACAGAAGATGAAAACTGCTTTGTGATCGAAATATTGTGCAACTATTTGTTGCCATTATACCTCTTATTTTCGTGTGTCACCTTCTGTACATATGCGTATATGCTTATAGGCAGCTTATAGTTAATACTCCAGCGCTCCTATGCACAATTTAAGCCAAGTACATATAACTGCCAGGTAATTTGTTTTTTGCTCCTTAACTTAAAAATTTCACATGGTTAATTTAGCTGAATTTGCCTGTCGTGTGTCCTCCCTCTTTCGAGAAGTTGCTGATTTCTTTTCTTCAGCAATAAGATTGCCTTGTCCAATTCTCCCTGCAAATACCTCATTGCTGTACGAGTCAAGTATTGAAGCTAAATAGATTAAAAGTCCTTTTTAAGTGGGAAAAGAGTATTACTTTTGATATAAAAAAGAAAACCAAAATTATATCTGGTACAGTAAGTACATTAATGCCGCAAATGTCATTTTTCATATAACTTTATTTGTTTAAATTTGTCCTCCAAAATCATGTGGATATACATAGATATCAATCTAGACAAAAGTAGCATTTCAATTAAAGATCAGGCCACAATATTTTGTTTCATTTCTTTAGCTTGCTGCTTTCCATGTTATGGAAGAAGCTACTGAATAGAAAAAGAGAACAGACAAATTTTGAAAAGACGATACAGAGTTTGAAAAGAAAGCAAAAATCGTAAAATTTTGCCTTTATTGGAACAGGCCCAATTTAATCTTGATAACTCATATTTTGGGGGCGGATCCTGGGTCTATGAGGATGGTGCACTTTTTCATTTGAAGACTACCAATTTAGGACAGGTTTTGGGTCGATTGCAGGGAGAAGAAACAATAAGCATTACCAAAACTACACGACTTGACAAATTGAAACAATAGTTGTTACAACAACAAATCACATTTTGAGGTGGAAGGTGTGAATAAAATATATTTATGAAACAAAATACAAATTGTCTAATAAAAATTAAGGATGGACCAATAAACAAAAAATCTCTGAGCAAACTCAACAACTAGTCACAGGACTCGACAAAAGAATTCGGCGAGGACAAAAAAAGACTACAAGTTTTATGATTTTTTCGTAATCCAGAGCGATATCACGGTTCGCATATATCAATACCAAAGCATTGAATCAGTTTTCTGACATGCCACGGAATTCTTAACAAATCTTAAAGCAGAGTGCCCTCTTTCAATTGAAGCACTAGCAGTTCCTGCTTTCACCAGTTTACTAAAGGATCTACTGATGTTCAGGAAGAAAAATCCATAGCTAACTCAATGTGTTCCAAAGTTTCTGACATGAATGATGAAATACCGTCTAGAATCGACCAATAGGTCTCCACAACTTTATCTCCTGGGGAAAAAAATGGTGAACTAAGCATATCTTTCCTATAACATTACAGAAATGCTCTCTGTTGTAGCACTATCGAGGTTCACAATGTTTCGTGAGACAAGACTTTTTTCTGCATCAGTTTCTCCCACACAGTCTTTCCTTAAAATGCTGGATGATGCTGTCTAGAAAAGGAATGAATGTGGCCCTACGATAGTCTTTGTACTGTCACAGTCAGTGTTAGATTTGTATGCCTGGCAAGACATGATACTTGGCTGTGGAATATGCCATTTTAAAGCAACGCTTAGCGATCATTATTATGCATTTCTTGTAGCTGGATGGTCAAATACGATATCGTGTGGTAGGCTTGCCTATTTCGACGGTAGAACCTTGAAGTTTCTTAGGATGACCTTCAGTAAAAGCATAAATAATGTAGTGAATTCGAAAGAACGAAATGAATGCGAAGCATTTTAGCTGAGAACTGAACTTTTTTTCGCTCTGTTTTAGAACCCAGACAATTCTTAAAGCCATTATGGAATTGTGAAGAAGAAGAAAAAAAAGACAGAGAAAAAGGTAATCCAAGAGATACGAGCTGACCTTAGATTTAAACACATTCATGTTATATGCCGAAGAAAAGCACTGAAAAGCCAAAGAGTTCCACAATCTACCTGTTCGAGGAAAGGAACTGTGTTGTCAAAAAGACTTATTACAGCGAAGAGCAACAACTGCAAAAGGATGAAGATCTTTTGAGAAAAGAGACGGAAAAAACTAAGCTTTGGAGTAGAATGTGATTTCAATTCCACCACGTTTCGGTAACTTGTCCAGCCAATTAAGAAGCCCATGATAAAGTGGTGAGAAATCATCAAATGCACTGTCACTCACTATATCAAGTTTAAAAAAAGGCTTAACCTTTTCCTTCAAAGTTTTGCTTAAATTGCTTAATCCGACAACATCCGTGTCAAGAAAACATTGACATTGTGGGGAAAACTTAAAGAACGAGCTTGTAGTCTATATGTTACAAATCATGTTATATAACAATTGAACTTTTGAAGCCTTGGAAAAACACAGCCCTACTTCGTAAGAAGCGTAACTGAAGAAGAGTGCCTTTGAATTTTCTGTTATAAATTCGAACTTTGGTGATCCACTCTTGTTTTCCTGTCAAGTTCCCACCATTATTTGTTGCCTACAATATCCAGGGTCCAAGGCTGCTCTAGTGATTTTCTGAATGATGAGATCAGCAATAGTAGGACCTTTGACATCTTCAAATTCGACAAATTCCAGGACTTTTTCGACTCGACAAGAATTTTTAAAGTTAGTGCACAACAACTCCCAACAGCTCCCAGTTCCCAAAAAGGCCATATTGTTTCATTTTACGTGGCTCTTGAAGTTTAGATTACATTTACCTCTGTCCCGCAATGACACATGGAAGTAAAATTATATCCTCAAACTTGCCCTGGTTGTGGGCATTACTGACTATTGAATATTTTGCCTTTGTCCTTGCGGCCCCTTATCGCTGTGCCTTGACGATAGTCTCATTTTGTCATGCTTGTTTTTTCCTTAGGAAAATGTAGATACAGGGAATTATTTCCCCCAAAAATACAAAAAGGGCCGTCAGGAAAAAACCTCTATTGTTTCACAATCAAACGAGGAGCAAACTTCCCGACAGGCACAAACAAGATGCAATCATTTCGCAATTCACAAACTGTGCTGACTCACTACAGACTGAGTTTATCTATCTTCCGTGACTGTTAAAATGAGTACTCTTAATACGATTTGGAACTGGATACACTTTTCTAATGGCCTTGCTCTAGTGTATTAGTAGAAACTGAAAAAATGTTAAATGTTTGAAAAAAGGGGCGCGCTGGGTGCCCCCCCCGACCCGTTGTTGGCTTGATGCAGTGAATCTACCTATGATTGAAGCAATATTTTACTTCCTGTTTTGGACTCTTAGCAAATCGACTTGCTGAACAGATGTGGTGTCTCTTACTGTATTTTACAGTTTTCCAACAAATACTATGAATGATAACTAGCACAAAAAATTAAAATTTTTCTCATTTTAAATATATTTACTTTTCTTAAGGCTCATTTTGTTTCCACAAAATTCAAACAATAAATGAACATTTAAATTTCCTTCTCTTTGATATTTTTGAATGACGGTTTAGTGCTTATTAATATAGCAAGTGACATTGTCAAAGGCTTTAAAAGCTCTTCGTTGTTGTATATTCCAAACACAACGGGTTTGAGAGACCCCAGTAGATACCCTAGGGTTTTCTTTCTTGTTACCAAAGCCAAAGCCAAATCGCAAGCAATGCAAAGGATTTTTTACTTAATCGGAACCTAATTCTGCCCCTGCAGATGACAACTATTTTCATTACACATAAATTCAGGAAAAGCCAGTCATTTATCAACAAAGTATGAAAGATAAAATGTTACATGTTTAGTGTCAAGTGCAGAATTGTCAAGCCTTAATAACACATGTACATTAATCACATCATGAAAAAGAAAAGAGATAAGGAGTACAAGTTCTTACCTTGAAACTGAAATGCTGTTAGACTTCTTTGATGGATAAATCAAAATTAATTAGTTTTCTTTAGACGATAAAACAAATATACATCCAATGAGAGTATTAATGGGTCAATAAGTCTGTTATTCCGCTCAACATAAAATGGCATTTCCAAAATCCTGCTATCGATCACCGTAAACTGGCTTCCTGTAACCGAAGATTCAAATTGAAATCCTGCACAGTCCTTAACTACTGCTAAATTAAGATAAACTATAACATGTGTACTTAGAGCAGATAGTTGATACCTGCCTTGATTATTGATGACCGTCATAAAGATAAACAGTATACAGCGAAATTCCAGGATGCGGTTTCACCTAACTGTTGCCGACTATGATTAAAGAACCAAAAGAAACCAAAGTAAATTAGATTGGGGTTTGCACCCATAGAATCTGGAAAACCAATATCGGTAGCAAACACATTGCAAGTAGTACACCGCTGTTGTTTTATTGTTTAAATGTATTTTAACATAAGCTTTAAATCTAAGATATTCTGACTCAAAATAAAAGAATTCCGTTTATCTGTTTACAAAACACTGCTGTTCTTGACTATTGAATAACTCGTTAAAAAGGGTTTTTTTTCTTTTCATTTCCAAAGATTAGTGAAAGAAATAAATTTTATTTATAAAAAAGGGCAGTAATACTACAAAGTAGTCACGATAAAATATAGTTTGTGAGTTTTTACCGTTTCCGTGGGTATCAATCATTTAGATGCTTTACTTTACGTGCCCGAAGCAAAATCTGTCCGGTGTCGATTTTTTATGGACTGTACAATTTAATACATAACGGGTGAGATTTGCAAACTTTCTTGTATTTGAAAATAACTGGCCCTGATTTCCGTACTAGTTGCAACAGTACTGTTGTCTACAATCTTCTGAATGTAATATTGTGGTTTTTACGGATTCTCGAATTTCAAGATAACAAGTGCAATAATAATTCATGGAAATCCGTTATTTCATAACAACATTACGTGTCACAAAATTGCCAATTATAGATGGGTTCTTGTTTATGTTGCTTTATATTTTTATCTATTTATCTTAACATAATTGACATCCAAACTTTTTTTTGAGATTTAAATATTTATGTGCATATATATAATAAAATATTTATAAAAACACAGAAGTGGACGTGTTACAGATCATCAGCTAACAGTGCGAGGTATTATTGGTTCGAGTTTTTCCAAGTCCCTGGAAGTGCTATGTCCAACGTGTTTTTTAGTTATGACTGGCATGTTCTGCAAGATAAATTTAGAAGGCTAAGGTGAATCAATAAAAATTATGAATAAAAAGAAACATCTAAATGATTACCTTGTCTGTTGACAGCTGGTAATTGCTCTTATTGCTGGTATACAACCATTTATTACTGATTGCTATGAAAATATATCATGTAATCGATGAGATTAATTATTTTGAAACCGTATTCCACTCTTATTGGAGAAGATTTGCTATTTTAACTGTTATCAAGTACTTTCTTCAAATTTCTACTACCCTCAGTTGATGTGCTCTTTACGAACATCTCCCTCGCAAAATGTAAACTACAGTAAGTTTTTTACTTTCCACATCTCTCTCAATGCTGCAACTTGCTGCTCTATCCTATTTTCCCAGTTAATCAATATTCGAATAAGTGAATAAGACCTAGTAGCTGATTAAATAAATCGAAGTTAAAGAGGAGAAAATGGCGCCGGAAAGTCATTTTTAAGGATTTCCAAGAACTGTTAGTCATTTGTCCCGAGTGGCTTTTGAGAAAATTATTGACTTAAATAGGATATTTTGTACTTTTACCCATTATTAGTCAGTATTGATTAATATATCAGACAGTATTTGAGTAGATATTCTGAACAAATGCTTAAAGTTCTCTAATTTTAATCCAAGTATTTACATCTTTAGTTGTAAGACTGATGCAATTTAGAATAAAATCGATGTAAAACTGAAGATTGTACGGCTTCTTCGTTGTTTAAAATGGCATAATAATTGAAACAAACGAGGACAATTTTCTTCGATCAGTTTTGTCTGACTCGACCTGTCGATGTTATCATTTTCATTCCTATTCACTCCCACTGTAAAGGCACTGGCAACACCATGGCTTTACTATAATAGTTTATGATGATTTGGTATCAATTCATTGCCAGGTATAAAGGTAGTTTTCTGTCACGTTAGTGCTTTTCGTTTTTTATTGAAAACAGCTCAAACAATGTGACAATCTTTTAACGTTCCATGCCTAAAAGAACCCTCCTGTCAAAGAGAAATCTAGACAAATAGAACTAATTCGTTTGCCTTTTGCTAGAATGCAAAAGTTTGTTAAGTTTACCACAGTGAAAAAGCATACGCCATAAGGAAACAAGAATACAAGTCCATTGTCAAATGGAAAACACTTTTATTAGCGATTTGTCGGCTTTAAAGCATTTCTCTCAGAGGTCTCTTTGAAGTTACTGGTTAACAATAAATTAACAATTATGCAATAAAACATCTGTTTGCATGTTATGGGTAGTCACAAAAGAATTTCAGAGTTGAATAGGAAAACACACCTTCGCCATCAATATTCACATATAAAACTACAAGGTTCATAGAATTGGTAGTAATGAATATCTCTGTCATCTAAGGTTCCACATAGCTGTGAGGTACATAGTTACAGTACCTCTCCTGATCAAAACTTTGATCATAATTTATTTTAGTTGATATGTTTCTTGATTTTTAACTTTTTAATATACACGTGCTATGAAGTTACTGATAAATTCCTCCATATCTGTCAATATCTACTCTGTTGTAGCCCCCATCCCCTCCTCAATAGGTACAGTAGTTCTCGTCATAATTTCCCACTTTAAGTGCAAAGACTAGTGAATTGGTTGTATTACAGAAATTGTTTCCTGCTGTTTACTACTGTCGTCTTTTCACTAGAGCCCGCTGCTTTATTCCTACATCAAATAAAGCAATAGCATGCTTTGTCATTTGCAATCGCTTCGACCCCTCCCTTTTTAATTGTTAATTGTTTATTTTCTTTTCTTACTGCCGAAAAGTTAAATAGCAGGCGTAAATAACATTGATTTCTTTTTTTATCATCGTTTACACACCTTACAAGCCAAAGATTTCAAGTACAAGGTACCAGAGGAAAAAGAAAATGAAATTGAAATGTGAGAGAGGAAAAGTTTCAGGGCAACTTTTAAAACAGCAAAAGCATTAACAAACCTTCTACTAATAAAAAGAAGAACAGTAATCTTGATACATTATCGTTTATTGTAACCAAATAAATATTTATTGAACATCTTTATGTAAATAATAGTAATTTATTATATATTTGGTATAATTGGTTCTGGAACATTTCCCCGACTGGAAACAATCCCAGACAAGACATTGCCCTAAAAGGATATTCCCTGACCTTTCGTTTACTATGTAGAGGTTCGTATCAGGAACGTTCCTCATAGAATGTCAAAGACATATCATTTGGGAAAATGACTGGGTGGGAAAACGTCCCTGAGGAAGATGTCCGTCAAAGATGCGTCCTTGGGGAAGTTTTTGTGGGAAAATGTTTTCGGAAAATGTCCAGTCCGGAAAATGTCCGGTTAAATGGGCAATTAACATTAAGCATAGACGTATCAGTTTTTCACTTGACATTTTTGTCTTTTTACCAAGTTGTATCTAATTTCCTGTAAATTCAATTTTTGAAATAAATTTTATGGGATTTTCAGAAACGTAGGACGTGTCCCAACTCCTGACTACTTTTAAATCACATTGGATGTGTCTAAAAGATGCTATAAGAAAATAGATAACTTTGACAAAAAAACTCAGGTTCCTGACACAATGGCTGTTTACCCCTCTCCCCCAAAATATAAATCCCTTTCTTCGTCTCATGACCAGAGCCTGTCCCAATTTATCTCTAAAAGTGCGTAAGTTAAAAATAAACATTTGAAGGTTATTGGGATCTTTATAAAATGAACCTTGTAAAATGATCTGATGACGAATGTATGGCTGATAGCTCAGGTGTTGGTAGAGTATGCGACCATGAGAGGTGCAGGCATTATTGGTTCGAACATCTCTGGTGGAAACATCTTTTTCATTTCTCTCTATAATTCCAGATTCTCCTAATATCATTTTCTCAAAAACAAGTTGCGAACTTGCATGCGGAGTAAATGACCCTTACCGGTATGATGTCCATATCTGTTGACTGAAAATAGCTTTATGAGGCGCACAGCTACATGACCTCGTCAATTGAGCGAAACCTGGTTGAAATGATGGAAAGTTACTGATGTAGTAAAAAAAGTAGAAATGGTTTAGCTTGCTTAGATCACCTGAATGATATAGAGTTTATGGATACTGATATCCCTACTTTAACAACCGAGAAAATTGCCTCAGTGTTGTATGATACCCCATAACAACGTATGCAAATCAGGGAGGTTATCCATGAAGAGGGTGAACCAGAATAGGAGGATAAAAATGAAAAGGAGGAAAAGGTTTTGATATTTTTGACTTTACGGTAGATAAGGCAGTTGAAATGTCACATAAACCTAGAAGAAAAATATTTTTCGTTCAATTAACTATTTAATTTTTGTGTCCTTTGAGTTTTCCTTGGTAAAAACATCCCTGTCACAAGTATTTAAAACTGGACATGTTACTAGTTAGAAAAGCTACACAAGTTTTTTACTTATGTCAATTTGCAAAAATGTATTTTTTTAAGGTATCTTCTACCAGCAACATATATAGCTAGCCTGTTTAATTTAACAATACGTTGTTGATTGGGTTTAGTATTTTGTATCCTTAACATCATTTTTAACATTTAAATGCAATGCTATATTATCATTTGTTTAGAAGCAGAAAGACTATTTTTGTACTGGTACTCTTCAGCCCGTTCGAAAAACCGCAATTAATGCAAGATGTACAGTGAAAAAGTGGACAAAATTGATTCCTCGATAAAAAAAACCTGGCTTACTGAAATGTTTATGGGATTTACAACATTTCAATGTGATTAGTCTATAATTTCTACCTCCTTTCTGTTAGAGCGGCCTATTGAGAATGCTAGAAATAACCCTTCTTGTGGTGAAAGTAGGTATGCACAATTGTAAAGGCATTAGTTATGAAAAGGAGGAAACAGTGACACGGACTTCCGCGAAGCCAGTCTTTTTATTACAAATTGGTTTAAACGATACAGACAAAAAAGTACCAATATAAAGAGTTGTTGTTTCCCAAAATTAGTGTGATTCGTGATCAAATTATAAGTTGTTCTTGATCTATTCCACAATTCAATGAAAATAACAACTGAATGAATAACAGCTGTTTTGAGGGATACTTGCAATTAGTTTGTGGTTATTAAAGCCATAGTATATTACAAACATGTCGGCAACCGTTAGTTAATTTATTTTTTTATTAGGTTCAAAAACCGGGCCAATAATTCATCCTACCTTAGCTACTTATCAAGGAAACTTAATGAATTTTATTTTTATTTTGAATTCAGATCCCACCTTCTAAGCTCAGTGTCTTGTGTCATCTTGCAAAGAATAATAGCTCAATTTTAACACATTACAGACGAAGTAATCTTATTATATCTACATTAAAGATGCCAGGTGGATATTACTTTACTGACGTAAGAAATCTAAAACGTTTTAAACTCCTGTTGAAGAAAGACGACTTTTCTCTTAAGTAAATTAACCCAACCAACAAGATTAGGTTGTTTGATTACAGAGGGTTGGCATCCTTATTAATCAGTTTTGGTGAGCTAGAGAGCCTTGAGAATAAACGTTCCTTAATATTGTATTTGATTACAATTACAATATAATCTGTTAGGTAAAGAAATACGCTGGATCGAGGCAAGGCTAGAGGGCAGTAGGTTAACCTTGTTTCTCCGTAAGTAAGAGTATTAATTTTAAGAAGAGATTAACCATGCATTATGGTTACCTTGAACAGATTAAATTATAAACTGGATTCATCAGTTAAGAAAAGTATAAAAGAATACCGTAATATTATTTACGGTTCTAAATATGGAAAACCACACAAGATTTGAAAATTTCTAATTAATTATAAACTCAGAATAATTAATAAACGACTTACAGCTTTATTTGCCCAAGACGTTATATGGCGCAGGTTTTATTTCTTAGAGAGACAAAATACCACACAACAAAGCTGCTCCTCAGTATATCCCAGTGATATTGGTCTTACATAGACAATTGTTTTGCATATTAAATGAGAAAGTCGTGATCAGTTGAGAAGCAGAATGCATTTCCTTACTCACGACACCTTGGGTGGCTGAGGCGTTGAGTTATATATCTACCCCCTGTGTGTAGTGCTTTCCGTGTCCTTGTGTTTTAATGTTATTCATAAAGTAGCTACAAGTTACAAACTAGGAGTTGGATTCTTGGCATTCCGAGGGATCTTCCAACTACAAATTACCTAAAAAGTGTTGTTGAAGAGTTTATCAGGCCAGAATACCCACAACAATAAAATCAATACAAAGGAATAGCATTAATTCGAAATGGTTAACATTAATTACTTTATTTTGGCATCCGAAACGTTTCTGTCCATAGATCATTATCGGCCATTAGTCTCCTTTTCAAGTACATACTCTTGGCGTCTGCACTATTTGTCCTCTAGGCTAAAATGTCGACGCTGATTGATAAAAATACTATTTTTAGACGAGTTTTAGCACGTTACTCTTTCTAAAAAATCCATCACCACAACAACAATTACAAAGTCACATCATGGGGCTTCGATACCCTTTTCAAAAGTAGATTCGGCTGATTAATGTTGTGATCATGTGGTAAAAAATGTCAGCTCTCGTCGTAGTCGCAGCAGCAAATCACAGTGAATCCTGCAAGTAGCTTTCAAAGCCTTCTGTTTGATAGTTGACTCTCAAAGAAATGCTGGGTGGGAAGGAATGTGTTTCCCAAGGGCGGATTTATAATCAGACAGTCCAATAATAAAATTCTGAAAGAAAAATTACCTTATATCTTAAAAAATTACACGATACTTGATCTTCATTTTTGACCTAAAATAAAAATGTCTTTCTATACACCAGTAAAACATGTGATGTTAGTACCCTGCTTCCCTACAGCAACCATATTCTGCTTATTCATGGATGAAGTAGAAATAATATAAAGAGAGAAACTTTACTTACAGTATCTTGCTTTAAAGCAATATTTCTTTTTCAAAAACTGTTGAAAAATAGTCTGCTCTTTGAAATTCTATACTTAGACTATTTTTTATAACATTGACTAAATCCCAGCTGAAAATTGTTTTCCAGATGGTGAGGGTGGGTTGGAGGAATAGTCCTGCTTCCCTCGTATGTTCTCTTCTTAATGAATGCTTATGGAGTGTCAGTAGACGACCAGTAAGACAATATGTTTTCCTGCGATCATGACTAAGCTAATGTTAGGGAGCAAGTATGGAATTTGTAAAATTAAGACCCATTTATATTTCTTTCGCCACTTTCCCTCTAAATTTAAGATGAAAAGGTCTCTGTTACGTCGAAAAATTCCCTTTTGGTCGGCATCAGTTAGATGTAGATAAAGTTAGTAAAGTTCAACACGCTTCATAAGATTAGTACACCAACCACTGAGCCACAGAAACCATTGAATGGTTTCTTTCAAGACTGTCCATATTTGTACATTACGTTAACCTACCACGTTTGATTATCATGACACCCTAGACTAACAAGCTCAACAAGCATAACAAACCTCTTTCCTCCATATTTTTAATAGAATGTCACAATGGAAGTAATTAGTAAGTGCCTGGAGTAAACCAATGCTTTTTACTGAATTGCTGAATTCGGTTCCGAAGAGAAAAATTCAAAATTTAAGGTCAGTGAAATTTATATATCCACGAGGCGACACCGCGTATTACAAAAACCATAAAACCGAACATTTACCGAGATCAAAAACAATAGGTAATTGAGTACTCTTTCAACAGGAATAACCGAAAAATAAACAAATATATTTCAGGAGATTAGAAAAACGAAAGGTCAACAGAAAGCAAGAATGAAAATTTATTAGCCATTGTTATTTTATTTCCTTGAAAGAGACTTCTGCAGAGATTGTTTTTATGTTAAGTTCAATTTTTCATATATGTAAAACTGCTACTCAAGAAGATTTGACATAATGAAATACGACCAGTTTTTTGTGGTTTTTAGTTTTGAAATAAATATATGTTTATAAATACCAGTATCAAAGTAATTGTTAGCTATCGACAGTGCTCGATAATATAAGAATATTAGAGCTATCATATGGCGAACGGCAAAAAAATCAACAAAACTTACTTTAGAACTCTTAGTTTCATGTTTTCACAATCGACGACTGTAAAAACATGAAACTAACATTTTAAAATTAAGTTTTGTTGATTTTTTTGTCGTTCGCCATATATATATTTATATATACATATATATATTTACTGACCCGTGGACACAATACTTGAATCTAGTCAGCTGGGGAAAAAACCCAAGATGGAGTATAATTTTCGGACAAGACCTACATGCAGCTTAACAGTTTTTAATGGGAAACGCGGCATGAACCTGGTTTCTAATATTCTGTTCTAAAGAATTAACATGGCAGAATAAAAACGTAAAACTTTGTTGTCTTTGCTGATGACAGTTTAGTTCCGAGACAAGAAATTTACGACAAACATACAGATTAAATTCAATTCATATTCTAGTGTCTCATCCTAAATTTTCGTTTTGCTTAATAATATTGTTTTAATCCCTCGTCTCTTCAAACAGATTCCTTTGGATGCATACTAAAAGAGTCAAGGAACGTATTTGACTCGTTTTCCATTAAAGGGCTTGCTAACGTTAAATGCAAACATTCCATTGAATCTATGGTTTGTATGTCCTTATGTCAAAGAGCATACACAAATGGATTTTTTAAAAATTGTATCCATGACTTTAACGCACCATTTTCTATGGGATTGCCATTGTAATCCGAGTTGAAGTAAACGATTTTAGTGATGTGAATCCAAAGATTTAGATTTTCTTGTGAAGCCTGTCTAAAGTACTTTAAAGTAAAACGGTTTTACATTCTTTTCTGGTATATTTATTGAAACTTAATCTCCTTGGCATTCGAATCCATCATATTTTCTGTTAGCCGCTGTGAATGTACTCTGACTTTAGATTAAACATTCTTTTAAATGCTCCTGTTCAAGCTTTTCAATCACTTAAAGTCATTATAAAATATTTTTAGCAAACAAATGTACTTACAAAAAGAAGCAGGAACACTCTCCATTAGAGTGCTATATTTGGAAAAAGAGATTTCCTAAACATTTTTAAGGGTTTAAAGGGTCATCCACTAATTACTGTGGTTAGTCTATATTATTTTCGAGTTCCTAAACAGGATATTTTTGCGGATGAAAAGGTAATATATCTTGGTTTGATATTTTCATTCTTTAAGAGGCAGTTTTTGTATAATAACCAAGGAACAAGTGGATGTGGGACAAGTTCTTGCGATGGCAATACCACCTATATACCCAACGGGTTGTATAGGGGGTATTGGGACGTTTCAGCGACTTCAAGGTTTATGTATGACACCAAGTGTTAAAAACAGAGCAATCGTAATATTCCGAGGAATAGAGAGTAGTTCCTAAACATTTGAAAGACGGGTGTGGTACAAACTACGTCAGGATTAGTGCTTATGCCTATGGACCAATGAAATATTTTCATTCTTTGACTAATCTTTTTATAATTTTCTGTTTAAGATCTGTGTAATAAACACCTTTCTGGATTACTTCAATTTTACTGGTTTAGACGAGTTTCAAACACCTTTTACGGGGAGCTGAATTCAAATTAGCAGAATTTGGAACGTACTTTAAGGGTAAACATGTGTAATCTTGAAAAAGATAAAGATATCATTAAGTGGTATAAAAAAATTAAAGAATAAAGTTTCCTCAGAAAGTAGAGCGGAGTTTACAAAAATATATAGCATTATTTTTGCCTCTGAGATTATGCTAAGCAAAAGACATTAAAAATCCCATAACCCTATGGTTTGAAGGCTAAAACGTGCAATAGCTTTAAACAGGAAAATCACTTTTTTCTGAAAAAAGTGTGATGTGCCATATAACCCTAGTTCTCAGTAAAAATTGTTCAAAATAGACTTCGTATTACAGATAAAACCCGCATGATATAACCGATGTAAAGGTATTCTGACTTGTATAACTAAACGAAAGGCTCTATAATAAAGAAGAATAGTAGCACTAGTTAGTCATCATCAAAATTAATTTACCTATAAAAACATAGTGTTTCTTTAAAGCTCAGTTGCTTCGATGGTATTTGTTAACAATCATCGTTCTTCTGATTTGTGATTTATCCATCTTTTGGTAGGAAACGAATTTCTTCCATCTGTTATCTCCAGAATTGAAAACAGCTTCTGGAGACAATTGTTACCGGATCGTATTAAGTGTGCAATATACTTTTTATATACTTCTCCTATTAACAAATTTGCCTCAGTTCTTCATTATATATGCCCATGATGTTGTTAATTCTGCGTTAAAGCTATCATCATAAGGCGTATTTCTGTTTCTGAAAGCTTTTTCATCATATGCCCTGATTAGCAAATCCATACGGTTTTGAAATTTCTCCTTCCAGCAATGCTTAAGTGCCAGGGTTGCACTGACGAAAGAAACCTGGTACAAATAAATGCATCCAGAAATTTAATTATTTTTGCAATTGATTTCGTTTACCTTGAACCGCTTATTTAAACTCCTTAAAGTTTGGCACTCATTGGTTATCTCCTTGGTCATGAACGATGCAATAGAAAGGGTAGGTTAAGATCTTAATTAGTTGATATGGTTTAAATTTGAGTAAAAGTAAGTCAGTAAAACTAGTTTCCAAGTCAGCATGGCTATTAAATGTTTATTTTAATTCAGTTTTTAAAAAAATTTGACCCTCTTTGAAAGATCTGATTTCCCCCCCGTCTTCCATCTTCACAACAAAAGTAATTTTAAAAACCAAGTTGATTATTGTGAAAGCTGGATAAAATGTAGATATTCTCAAATTCTCTGTCCATGAGTGATTTTTATTTCTTTAGTTTTTAAAGTCTTTTTTGTCAATAAAAAAATTTTTTTTCAAATACAAATAATACAAGTAATTATATTTTAAAGCGCAATAGCCAAAGATGAAGGCTAACCGTTAACGGTATCCATGAAAGTTTGCCAAGCCAGTGTAAATGGGACAGTAAATGTTGACCCTCAATATTGTGTCTCAGTTTTGAAATCGGACACATAATTTAATATTCATAACATTTAAGATTTGGATAGCTTTAGGGCCTCAAGGTGAGTGGAGACTTAGCAGCATTAGCAGATTAGTATTAAAGTGCTTAGATAGTGATCACGTCATGCCATAATTAGCCTTTACTTTCTGTATAAAAGCATACTCTAGAAATGGAGTGTATAGACAAGATTATCTTGTTGTGCCCATCAAATAGTAGATCCGTAAGAATACATTACTACATAGCAAAAAATTTAAAATAAACGCTGCTTTCTAATAAAGGCCACTTTCAAATGAACGCTGCAGCAAAAAAGCGGCGTTTATTATAAATAAGAAAGAAGACAGAAATAATGCACAACTGCTCAGTCTATTCTTTTACTCTTCATCAGTACCATAAAAAGGATATTTGTTAATATTAGGGAAGACAATTAATTCTTTGCTTCAAAGAAGGAACACCCTGTTCAAGAGGGTTTTTTCTGTTAAAGCATCAGGTTCAAGGTGAAGAAGAAATGACACTGACAAAGAATCCATTTCACCCAAATGATTCCGATAACGAAGATGCAACTGAGCCATTTCATCCTTTATGCGAAGACAGCGATTGAGAAATTTGATGTGGAATAATTATAATGCACTGATTTTGTTGCAGTTGTTTCTTATCAATTACAAAATAGTGTTTGGTTTGGAAAAAAACGCCGTCGTCTAATAAATACCGCAAAAGTCTACTTTAAATTTTAACAAATGCCGCGGCATTTATTAGATAACATACGATATATATTTACATATATTATATAATTATGTATTCAATACTTTTAATTTTCAATGGAAAGGAAAACTGGGTAAGATTGGATGTGTTGTATATGTTAAATATGTTGGAGGCACCTTTAAAAAAAACAAGATGCATTTTTCATTTACTAAGAAAAGTTAATTTTCAAGTTAAATATAAAACACAGATATGGCCAGCATGGAAAAATGTAATACTAATGTCTGACAAATTATATACAAAGAAAATATTCGTCTTCATCTAACTACAGTCCAGATGGAGCATAGATTTAAGGTAAATGATCATTATGTTCGAAATTTTTCTCTCAGGGCACAGACAGCAACCACAGCAAACTTAAATAAAGAAAATAAGTTAGAAAATGTTTAGCAGAGGTTTGAGAATGCGAAGAATATTTTTGCATGGGTAGAATTGTAACAATAAAAAAATAGACAAACAGATGCCCCTCAATTAAATCTCCAAGGCAACAAACAAAGATCTAATAACCTAACCAAAATAATACGGTTTGTTTGTGTTTAGATAATATAACAAAATACTTCTAGATCTTAAAATAACTCATTTGTAAATGATATGCTGATAACAGCAATGATATGTTCTTAGATTAAATACATAAGTAAATAAGTAGATCACAGTTTACTCCTTCTATTTCTATAACGTGTGACTCAACTTACATTAATTTGAAAGACATTCTCTACTCCCTTGAAAATCTTCCAACAAACCTTAAAAAATCACATTAATTTGAACCTCTATCATTATAACTGTCAGTAATTCGGCCACTTTTAACGGTCTCCTGAGGAATACCTCAAATTGACGTTGTTGATTTATCTGTAAACTGCTACAACCTCTGAAAAATTCTTGATAACTGTCATTAATGCTGCCTTTATAAAGGATAAATATATTGGACAGGCTGCTTTTTTAGCGAATGGGTTACGGAACTTGACGAGGGATTTGTAACTGAAGGTCGTTAAGTTGCTTCCGTGGTAGACATTTACCTAGCAGAGTCAAAGATTGAAGGCTTAAAGGCTGTGGAACGGAAACTTTTCCCACCAAGTACTACATTAAAAAGCTGATTGATAGGTTAAGATATAATTAGGTCTCTCAAGACCATTTTGCCGGAAAAGGTCATCCAGCAAACGTGAAAACGGCAACGAATTGAGAGAAGTGGAGTAGAAGATAAAGTTACATACACATGGAAAAATCTTTAACAGAAAGAAGCAAAGAACTATAAGAGATCTGTAAAAATCTCGAAAAGACATTGCCTGTTTTTTTTATTAACTGTAATTTTTGTTAAAAACCGAAATAATTAAAAAGACAAGGGACGAGGGGTTTATTTCAAACTGTTCTGCGGCTTAGATAATATAGACGAAGACCATAAAACAAAGATCTGAAGATCATTTAGACGAAACCTAGGACCTGTAAGAAGCTAGTGGAACCAGAAATTCATACATTTTCAGGAATTAGACAGAGTTTATTGTATTTAAGACATGCTAATGCTTATAAATGATATTTTGTTTCGGAAAACTGTCTTTTCCTATGTTTTATCTCTACAAAGACATAGACCACCCACAGTTGTTGCAAGGAAATGGTAAAAGCACTTTCAAAACAAAACTGTACTTGCAATTACTCCCATCAATATAACAGGTTAACAATAATTGTTTTACAATGCTATTTAATTATTTCTTCTGTGAGAGTACCTTCCTTCTACTTACTTCACCAGCTTTGAAATGATGTCAGTCTAAGTAGATCAGATTATAAAAAGGAATACTAGGGGGATGTTAACTAACATGTAGTAAAACCTGTGTTAGAAGGGGAAAGGGTTAGAAAAGTTAATGGCTTAACAAAAACAAAGTTTACTAACATTTTACAATTGGTAAACTAAATTTAAAAAATCCCCATATCTATGGGAGATATATCCACTTGGGGGCAGAAGGCCTAAGCCTGCAATGATTTTTCTATATGCTTGTATTTTAAACAACTTTTGAAAATGTCTTTGCAAAATAAAACCAAGGAATGACCAGGCTGGTCCATTCATTATCATGATTACTTGTATGCTAACGAATCGTTATAAACAGCTGTCTCAAGTGTTCTCGATTGTCTGAGTGTGTCTGATTTAGATTTGGCCCTCAAATAAAATGTTGCGAGCTACACCCCTGCCAGACTCTACATCAAAAATCAACTTACAGTTTGTCAATGTTAGTCGACGAAGTATGGCCTTACAAGTTATAACTGGACTGGTATTGACTTCCTTTGTGCTGATCAGTTTTAACGGAAATCTCCAATTCAAGGGATTGCGCTTTTAAACAATTCAAGGGCAATAGAGCTTCTTGTTGAAAAGGTCTTTTTAGTTTTGTCAGCATATTCAACTCTTTTCTTATTTAAGAGTTTTATCGGAGGATTTTTGTCTGTATATTTTCGCTCATTTTGTAGTTTCACATCTCTTGTTGTAGTAACTATCCCCTCTTCCGTGTCATATTCTTCATTAATTCATTTTAAGATGCAGACTCAGTATTGTTTGCTTTATTCTTCTTAATGTTAACTATATAGTATTCTTTGTGTAAGGTACTCCGTAACAAGTGTACGAAAATTTTTATCAGTGTTACCAATGCTGGCTTGAGAAAATTCCCATTTCACCCGCAAACAGACTTGAATTTACCACTGGAATTATATTTGTTTATTCTGTTTAGTGTAATCTATTCTTATCTTTTTATTTAAATTTCAAACGGTCTTTGACAAATAGAGTATACTACTGAGATCTTTTGAAAAAGTGGGTTTGCATAAAGGCCTTTTACTATAAAAAGTATCTTGTTTGATTTTGTTTTCTCATTCTAGCGTCCTGATTCAGTTGCGTGCCAGCGAAAAAGCTTTTCGACCAATATTTTATATATATTATTTTAAAAATTTAAATGTACTTTATTTACTTTAACGGATCCCGGAAATAAAAATATCAAAATGAAAATCGTCTTGAAATTAAGTCTGTTCATACAAAATAAAAACTTCATTGTCTCGGAAAATTGAAGATTGGGTAACTTAAGCAACATATCATTTTCTATTAATATTGTCTGAAAATCTTTAGCGAAAAATAAAACTATAATATTACAAATGGATATCCCTAGACAAGTGGTGTTCCAGACATCGCGTAACCATGCGCTAACAGTGACGAAAAACACGGAGATCAGTATGGGAATGTAAACCAGAGGATTTCTCTGTAAACCTACTGCTTTGTGCTCTGAAAAGAATTTTCAAGACTCTCTAGTACTGTGTTTTTGAAGTATATCAAGTTCTATTAATATTTAAATACTGATTAAATAAAAGGTATAAGCTGTAATTAAAGTAAAGGAAACATAGATAAGATAATGAAAAATAGATATGCACCGAAATGGATTTGACCCTGTGCCTATTGTGGTTTACATTGCCACTTGCTCCACCACCTGACGTATTGAGTCCATGTTCTTTACCAGATAACTTTTAAGCCATACCTTTCAGTATTCATATTTTCCTACACATTTTTAATTCGTCTACTTCAATAATAGTAATTGAAATTAAAGGTAAGAACCACGTCGCTGAGTATCTGCTGAAACTTGCTACAACAAGGGAAAGAAAAAGACATTTCGACACAGATGACCCTTTGTCAAGTGGAATTCTCCGATACCAAATTCAATCTTTCAAATTAATTACCTAAATACGGATAAAACGTAAGAGTTCAGGCTGCACGAGAAGTCTAACAATGGCTACAGTTTTGTGAGATTTATTACTACTATAAGCGACAGACGTCAAAAACTATCAAGGTCTATTTTGAAGAAAGGATATTTTGATGACCTACACAGTTTATAGGCTAGCCAGCGCTCTCCTGAAAATGTTATCTTATACAGCATGAATTATTGGAAAAACAGCTTGTCACATATTCTGTACTTAAAGTTGTAACCACGGAGTCTACTTATAGTCAATAAATGGATTCTGTAACCCAGTAATTACTGTCAAGAAAGATGTAAAGAATTCACTATGATTTACAATTTTAAAATGACTTTCACAAATCAGGAATTTTCAATCACAATTTTATAGGTATTGTAGTAATAGTAGAACAAACACAACGCAGCAATTGTTTGCTAACCGGTTTCAATCCTTCAAAATAGGAAAACCTTACTAAAAATATTTTATTTGAAAATTTTTAAAGTTGCTTTTAAAAATTGAAATTTTATCATAATAGACTTTCGCTGTGTAAATTTTGTATTAAAAACAAAAAAAAAATTTTTTTTGCAAAAGTTGATTTTTCAAAATATGTTTTTTTAGTGTTGCAGTATTTTCTAAAGAGTAGCTTTCATAAATTTTGTTTCAGCCACCGTTTTCAAAGATAATAATCGTTGTTAACAAGTTTTCTTTCCTTTTTGAGCTATGCAATTTCCATTTAGTATTATCGAAAGTCACAAGTTGTTTGCTAATAAATATTTATTTCACTGAAGGGATAATTTATGGCCAACTCTCCATTTTTCATTTTATTTGAGTAAGCTATAGTCTCTTCTACACGTACTAAATGATAATTGACTTCAGATTACATACGATTGAAAAAAACTCTGAAAATGTTTCATCTTCGTTCATTTGATTGAAAATCGTTAATTGAAATTTGAACTGCTGAAAATAGTACGTGTTCGATTTTTTAAAAACGTTCTTTACATGGGAAAATCTATAAAACCTTAAAAAAACTTTCATAATTGAAAACTATCAGAATACTAAATATTAAAAATCAACTTTAACCAGAAAACTCACCAGTTTCTATCAACAATGGGTCTCCAAAATCGCATGTAGTATCGACGTAAACCAGCGTTTCACCCTGTACTGATTTTCACGGGACATCTACGAGAGAAAACCAGGGCTTTTCAGTGTATAGTGTTTGAAATATTTTATGACTACTGGTTGCCAAATTTCTGAAGCTTTATTTCTTTAGAGAATTAATTGAGACTAGTATTGATAATTCCTCGCATACCAGCTTTAAGTAGATAAGAAGGAAGGGAGAAAACGAGCTGTTGTGAGAAAAGTGTAAAAAAGCCTTTTTTGACCTTTCATACAATGTAACATATGTCGTGCGTTCCTATTGCACCAGGTGATATACGAACCTGTTGCTAGGAAACATGGATGTTGAGGCTTAAAGGATTTTAAAGCAGCACTTTTTAACATAATAACCGGTCCTTTTCTTCTTATTACAGCAGTGGTCATGTGGCTGGAACCTGCTCATTTAAAATGAGCAAGCCAACTAGCAAATTGAAAACATACAATTTTTCTTTATTTGGTCCATATGACCTAGGATCTAAGCAAATGGGTCCTGCTTTTGAAGACAACCTAAAATTCTAGTACCTGTTACCTTTTTCATAACAAAAAGAAAGGAATTTTTGGTGTTATTAATTCATATAAACTTTTAAAATGTGTTATTACTTAAAATACAACAATGGGCTTTTAAAAAATAATAAATAAAATTGTGGTCATAAATGATGGATAAACTAAGTGATATATGATGGATACACTATGTGTGGTACTTAAGAAGTAGTAAACTGTTTTCTTCAGTAAGATTTCAAATCAGCAACAGAAGTGATTATATTATTCTATTTTACACAAAATTCCCTTGTACATTTTTTCCAGGTGTTATTAAGACTTTTTGTTTTGTCTACAAATCTAAATGATGGAAATATCTAACTCCTCTGAGAATGTGAACTTAATTCACAGGTGTCAGGTTTATCATATTCTTTTACAAAAAATGTTCATCGATTGATATTAAAAGAGGCAAAATGATACCCTCTGTGAGACTGTTGTTTTGTTGTTCTGTCATTTTATTTTTAGAATTGAACTACGATATTACCAGCCTCGTTTACAAAAACCTACAATTTTCTAAAACCACTTAGAATACCACAATATTGCACCAAGTTCAGAAGACAGTGGCACTACCAGCTACAAAGAATTGTCATTAAAAACTGCAGTTTTTGGTTGATAACCTCTAGTTGCAGGAGAGACTTTATTCTACTCTAATTCCTGCTAACACTTTAGCAGCTTAAAAATATGAACGAATTTGCGACTTGAGGTTAGTTTATTTGCAAGTACAAACTAAACCTGTCGAATATACCAAAGATTTTCTTGGAGAAAAATAAACGTGAGTCATTCATCTATCTACACGTTGCTACGGACGAAACCATGAAAATTGCTCGTACTTCTTAACTGCTTATTTTCATTTACGGCGGAGTGGTTTCTTAATTATCCATCTCTACATTATCCGCATTTTATCCACTGTTACTTCAGACACGTCATAAATTAGTTGAACTAAGACTTATGACCAATTAAGATTTGTGGCAAAAGCAGGTAGCTGGCTAAGTGGTTTAACTAAAACCTCATTATGACTCTCGATACATCAAACAATATTTAATTAAATGAATAACGCCCACATCACATTTCATTTAGGCAAAATAAGGAGCAATTTAACAGACAAATCCGTATTTTCCTCTTTTGGAAGCATTTCAAAAGATCATTTTGTACTTCGACTTTGACAACAACAGGTAAGTAATCTAAGCCTTTTCTCCTGATTCATGCTCCTCTAAAATGTTTTCCATTCCATGTTTGGTCGAATTTATCCTAATTTCTTTTGCAGAACCAGACGCAGAGGGCAAGTTTTTATTCGAGCATGTGCACATGCTTCCTAAATTTAATGGAGTATTACAGCATGAGGTGACAGATTTAACCGTCATCTCATTGACCACTTGCTCTTACATTTGGGAAGAATGACTTTAACGTCTAAAGTAATCATAAACAGACAGTTGCTTTATTCGTAAAAGTTAAAATTGCAAGTTTGTAAACTGATCCAGAAAAAAGCCCCTAAAACGGAAATCATGCACTAATTTCAATAAGTGAAGTAGTGGAGAAAATTGGAAAACTTTAAAATAGTAAAATATGTGATGGCCATATCCAAGTCAACGAAAACAAGGTCGACTAAACCACTTCTTATGTCCTGTAAGTTAGGCACTGATTATATATTTGGTGTTCTGTGACTGGTCTAATACTGTACTGCTTAAAAGAGCTGCTGGGTTTAACAGCCTAATTTATCCAGGAGTCTGATAAAAACCATCTGGCAGTATGGTTTTCAGTTAAATTTTTGCAGTCGGTTCTATTTAAGAGCCTTGTCATTGCTGGTTAAAATTTGAATGTCGTCTTGGATCATACTGATGGGTTTTTCAACGAATTCAGTGTTCTAACAGCTGGTTATTCTCATGGGCAAAGTTTTAGTTGTGACAAAACGGGGATTTGTTACAAAATTCTTTTAGAAAGGACACTGATAGCTATCAGTGTCATCCCCGATAGCATTTTACTCTGATCTGGTGAGGGAGGGGGGCTTTTCTAGCGCGACGAGTAAGGAGTTTATGGCTCAATTTCCCCCTCTTAATCTAGAAATGTCGTCAAAAGACATTGATGCTTTGTTCAAAAGCGATGGTCGAGGATTCGAACATTTGAACGAACAAGACTTTATTGGTCTAGAAGTCAAAGTATCACATCATTCTTAACATTCAAACAAAGAAAGAATCCAGGAGGGCAACGTTTCCAGCGAGACCTCCAAAGCAAAGAAATAGAAAGAGCATGTCACCATGAATACTTGCACTTATGCCAATAGTTCCATAAACTTACCACTGTCGGGCCTTGGTAAGACAAAGAACTCAGGATGTTTTCGCGGCATCTAAAAAGCACTTGGCCTGTGATTTACTGAAGTCAAAACCTGTGTGGGTTGACAACATTGGCCCAAATTATTCTTTCACAACCAGTTTGTTTTTAGAGTTAACTGAAATGAATAGATTGATTGAAATGAACAGGACAGCATTCGGACAGTTGTTAAGCACGTCAAGGTTGTTCTTCCATTTGTTTCTCTAAAAGGAAAAAATCACCGCGCGTTTGTTTTACCCAATGGTACCTCCCTTGTATAATGAATGGGTCAAGAAGCGACTTTGTCGAAAGTCCTTTTGTGCGAATTGTCATTCATTTATTGCGGACATCTTAGCAAAAATTGCTCCCGTATATATACATATCAGATTTAGAAGAAAACAGAGGGAAAAGTAAGAAGTTCAGCTCAATTTTTTGTTCTTAAACTAGAAGTGAGGATAAATGAGAATGATCATTGCTTCCATACCGATGGTCCGGGATATCAACAGTTAACGGTGCAAGGTATTATTATCTAGTTACCGAAGAGTTACAAGGTGCCGATCATTTTAATGATGAAGAGGGTACTAATGTGCGGGATGCATAAAAATATTCCACTTACTATCCTGATGCAATGTGTATGTTTCATGCCGCAGTTAATGATTCTCTGGTGAAAATCTTAGGTTTTTTGAGCGAGCTGTGTATCAAAATTTACTAAATCGAGAATATAGTTCTTATTACTTTTTCTTTTTCAGGCAAAATTAAAATGTTATAAATATCCGATACAGTAGCAATGTAGCAAATATTGACAATCAAATCTAAATATGTTTAAAAAGCTTATTTTCATGCTGCGATACGAGATTATCAGACTTTTATTGATATTATATGGAAGCAGCTCAAAGAATTCTGAGGTTTCGAGGGGAAAAAATTTACGTGATGATGATGTTTATGCGAGAGGCCGTTTTCTCACCTTTCGTCAACTTCTGTTGAAAACTATTTGCTAACAACAGTGACAGGCAAAAAAAACCCCAATATATTTAATCAAATTTTCCACCCAAGTAACAAGTGTTCCGAAATTCATGGCTCTGCCTAAATTTGTCAAGGAAAATTGCCAAAACAAGCAACAGCTAACTGTGCAAAATGTATGGCTTATGTATGGAGCGTAAGATAATGAAAATACTGGATGAGGAAATAAGCAAATGAAAATGGAAATGTATTGATTTCTGTGTTGATTTCTGTGCTGACTGTCCGTGCAGAAGGAAAAAGATCAAGGGAAAGACAAAGAACTACGTACTGGGCATGGTCAGAAAGTGCAACTGGTTGGAGACCCACTGTGTTCACTCAGGGTCTGAAGAACCTCCAAGAGAAGGCTGTCATGGCTGCCGCCTGCGACAGAATTCTGGCACGGCACCCAGACTGATTGATTGATTGCATGGAACATAAAATAATGAAAATACTGGACGAGGATATAAACAAACGAAAAAGGAAATGTATTGATTTCTGTGTTGATTTAACATATTTACATTAGGCAAATAAGAGTTATCTATTGATTTGATTCAATAAATTTTTAACAATTTTTCAAAGAATTTGTTCCAAGAAAAAAAGTATCTACAAAAATTACCCCACTTTGCTCATTTGAATTTTCAAATTTGATGCATTATTATAGACTGCGACGTTTTAAAGAGGAAATACATGACAATTTAACAGAAATCGTTAATTACGCAGTCCAACCGGTAGTCTCACAAAAAAACTTGCAGGACAGAAGCCATTCATACAACTTTAAGTTTACATATTGCATTACAAACCAAAAAAAAGATGCTGTCAGTAAAGTGAAGGAAAATTGTGCAAAAACATGGAAATTAGGAAACCAATTGTAACGGACAAAATGTTTATAGAATATGTCCAAATTTAAGTAGTAGAACTATATATAGACTTCAAAAACTTAGAAACATGATTTTTTTGTATTTTTTTCATCCCATACTTTTAATTAGACTCCTTTTTATTCAGTCTTTTCATTCCATTGCCTTTTTCTTTAGCAAACATTTAATCAATTTTTCGCTAAATTATTATTTTTTATCCATATAGCCGTTATATCGTAGAAAACCCCAAACTTGATTGTTATAAGTAGTTGGCAGAAACAGCTTTTTTTCACTGTATTGCTTTAAAATATCTTTTTCTGTAAAAAACACAAGTGTAACAATAGCTAACGAAAGTCCATCTTAAAAATATGAAGAGAAAAACTACAGCTCATTGCAGTTCAAAACTTATGTGAACAGAACTGGATTCGAACCAGTGTCTATGGCTATCATCGCCACATGCTCTACCACCTGTACTATCAGCACTCGTTGTTAACCCGATAAATTTTTCAACCATTTCTTTCACTTCTCAGACTCCACTTTCTACAATTTGAAATTAACTTAATCTATATTATATTATTTTTTTACGTAATCTACATAAAATTGTCTGGAGCATCGAGCTATGCGTTCTTACTTGGTCGAGGTTGACTACGTATTATTTCTGCTTCTGGGCCTGTTTTTAAATAAATCAACATCAGCCTTGAAAATTTTTTTTAAGATTTCATAACCTTGACTATCAAGAATCGAAGGTTAAAGGAGGGTTAGAAAAAACCAAAGGTTATACTGTTGCACACATCTTTCTGCGGTGCAGGCTTTAAGGAGTATCTTTGTTTCATGAAATTAGACTGTCGGATGTACGTTCTGTAAGCTCAATTATAAGCAGATAGAGAAACTTTCACGTCGAAACTTTGGATACATTTTGGTTATAGTAATGCAATATTATAAGAATATACTTTTAAAATGTTTGGGAATGACTTAATAAGTAGAATTTCCCATTTCTTTGGACCATTTCGTACGTCCGACAGATTTTAGGGCTAAATTTTAACTAAACTCTTGTCTTACATTGTGTATGAAAGTTATAACACAGTCAAAATATCAACTAAATGTATGAACTTTTCAGAATTGAAACTGTTTTTTCAGCTTTTCTTGACAAACACTTTGAAAGTAGAAGATAAAGGACAGCGTACATCCGACATATTTACATGGGCTATTGTAAGTCCAGAAATTCTTTTTAAAGGTTATCACCTAACCTGCTATCTTAATAGGGATTGCTTATCAACATAATTAAAATACTTATCAACACTAATACATAACATTCATCCCATTTTTTCGATTCTAACAGTCTTTTAAAAAAACTTGATCGTACGTCCGACAGTTTCAACATATATTGCAATTACATAAATTTTGAAGATCATTTTTACATTCTCTTGTTTCTACGGCGTGTAGACACACCCTTACTGAATTCAAAACTGTCACACGGTAAAAATACAACGCTATAAATTTGGAATTCGAACGTTCTAAATTTGGAAATCGAA
>RDPX01000135.1:614889-687209 GCA_003991215.1 Morbakka virulenta | reverse complement strand
TACATCCGACAACGTACATCCGACAGGTCAATCGATGAAGTTCTAGTCACTGTGACATACAACAAGGTTGTCAAATATTGTTCTCATAAGTGTTTTTCAAAGACAAGAAACCTCTGAAATGTTTTAAACGTCAAATGGATGAGATAGAAGGTTAAGTTTCGATGGGTTTAATATTACTAGGCAAAACTTAATTATATCAATTTTTATCGCTGTACGTTCGACAGGAACGTTCTTGAGCTTGTAATTTTTTTATGCAAAGTGCTATGTTGAAAATTTTTTTCCTCGTTTAAAGACATCATTTATGTAATTCTGAAAAACGTAAATCCACACTGTACTGTCTTATTGATCTTCTTTGGCAGACCCTTCAACTATCGATCGTACATCCGACAAAAAAATTAATAAAAAAACAGGCCCTTCTGTGTACTACTACTATCTTAGGCTACCAATTAAAGAAAAGTGACAAATGTGTGTTTGCCGAAGTAGATCTGAACAAGTGCTGATGGCTATTATCGCCACATCCCTTGTAGAGCATCGTCACTTGAGCTATCCGTGCTCATTCGTAACCATGTCATTTTTGTAACCACATATTTCACTTGTGACTTATCAGCCATTAAAATCTTGGTGAACACTTAGTAAATACGCTCAAACGTCATTGATATCATTTTCGATATTGCTAATAGACCGGATATTTATAAAATCCCAAGTTTTGTCAGTGAAAGAAAAAGTAATGAAACCCAAATGTAATATATTTCACTAAAATAACTTCATATCTAAGAATGACAGTATTTGTAAGAGGTAAATCCACAGAAACAAGTTTTAAAGGGACTTAGTAATTACTCCAATCCTAGGATGGCCGATGACTGCACCCAGATTCTGTCAAGTCTTACAAACGGTGCTTTCTCCAACGCATCATTTAAAGAGTTTTACGGAATTTACTTTGATAACAGTAAGTTTTAGTGGTCTACAGATAATAAGTGGTCAAAGAAACAAAATTCTTATTTTCTGAACTTTACCTTGAGTCGCGAGTGAAAATTCACTCTCTAAAAGTTTAATACGCCTCCAGGAAAAAACCCATTCCTTTTACATATACCACTCATACATTCTTTTAGAGTAGTAATTTTCCCTTAAGGATTTATGATAAACCTCAGAAGATACATTTGCTTTATTGTTGGTTATTTACAGAGCTTTCGGACTGCCTGTCATGCAAGTATATTCCGTAAATGTTTGTACCAAGTGTCTTGGAAAGGCCAGATTGGTAATGATAAGAATAAGACAAACTTAATATCGATAATTAACTATGGAAGAACTACGGGGGAACATTGATCAATAATCCAAACATATTCTTTTACAATGTGGGGAGTTGATCATGGGGCCAAGGACTTCTTAGAAATGCCACTGGGAAGAAGCTCTCAATTCCGTACATTTGCACTGCTTTTTTGCCATTAAAAGTCAGTAAAACAATGACATTTCTGAGGGATGTTTCAATTATTCAAAGCTCTCCTTCAGCTCTTCTTTGTTCATTAACAGAACTGTTCAAAGGGCTTCTTAATAGCATCTTTCCTACTGAGCTAAACATTAAAATGATGAAACAAACAGCATTTTTACTGTAAGGCATAATACAGTCGTCGATTTAAATGCTTTTTACTCGTATATCCATGCTGTTTTTGCAAGATTCTCTCTCTATGTTACTTTTTGTTATGAATTGTTTTTTTCGGTCAGTAAATCTGCCAAATCCTAGAGCACCTGTACAATCACTTGTTTTTGCAGTTCTAATAGAATATTTATATAAAATACATTATCTCATCCCCATTAGTCATAAATAACTTTGCTGTGAAGACATAATAACAAAACTTAACTACCGTACCTTTGACAAGATTCATAAAGTTTTCGGAAAAAAATCCTAGGAGAACAGAAGTCAGGTGTTGCTGGATGAATAATGATATCAATTTTTAATACGAAGAATATTTTTGTCTTTAGAAACCTATATTACTAGTTCAGTACCAATATCACAGTGAAAAAGCTCTTGCAAATATTGTAAGACAAATTCTTAGCCTCAATATATTGGGTTTTTTCCTGTGAAGGCAGAATAAAACAGTGAAAATAAGATGCATATAATCAAGGTATTAAATACGTGCGGTACATTTTATTCATGGGGGACTTGATCTTTCTTTTCAGCCCATGGAAAAAGATGGTAAATTCACAACGGTCAACAGTCATTTTTGTTATCCAGTCTTAATACTTTTCTACGCCTATTTCATACTTGATGTCTGCAAATATTTTTTCATTCCCGGTATTTAAAAGTTTTGTAAATGGAAATTCATACAAAACGTATTTTTTATCAACATAATAACACTTCTTTCCCACTCACTTGTCCTGTTCCTTTTTACTCCTTCAGACTGATGTATTATTACCTTTTTTTCCTCTTCCTCTTCCTATTTGTCGTGCTGAGCGTTTGATGGCTCATTGCTTCCTGTCCGCCATCATCTTCATATTCAGACTCCGTATCTATCTCAACCAGACTGATGTATAATTCTCACAATTTTGACATTAAAGCATCCTTTAAACATCTATAAATTTCAAGTAGTCATTCCTGGAAGCTATCAATAGAACTTTATTTTAACGCTGCGATACAGGATCATCATAAATATATAGCTAGGAATAAATATATAGCAAGGAATCAAGTCCAAGAATACTGAATTTCCGAAAAAAAATAGACCAACAAACAACTGGTTTACTTTTTTATCCTTAATTTGTTGGTCAGAACATAAGCCATCGACGAAACCATGCCGGTTCAAAAGGTGATGAGGCAGCCATTTCACTTGATTACAGACCTTACCATTTCCTTTTTTATGTTTCTATGCATCCCTTCACCATATTCCGAGTCATTATGTTGGTTTTGTACTCATTAGTGTAAGTTCTTCCTACTCAGGGTATCTAATACTTTTCATTGGGTATATTTAACCACGCTTTTGCCATAGTTTTCTCTTGATTTTCTGGTTAATGAAACAGATGATAATATTCTCCTTGCTCTCTCTGTTTGACCCTTTTGGTCAAATTGATTTCATTTATTTCACTTGTCGTAGCCCTAATATCTTTGGACTTGCTACTGATAAAGTTTCTTTCCTTACCTTTAATTAATTTTTTATCTATGTCACTCTTATCGCTTCTGCAGCCTCTGGAACTTTGAATCATTTCCTGGTGGAGATATTCTCATTCTCTTAAGTCTTTTGAAGGTCCTCAGTTTCCACCAGTGTAAATTCTTCTTCATGTGAGTCTTTATCAACTTGAATTTGAGTTTTTTACCAGCAGAACGCAGTTTTCGTGTGTCTCTTGCCCTGTAAACCCTGTTGCCTAAAGCACGTGTTTCCATTTCTTCTCAATCATCCTATGTCATATCTAGTTGTTTGTCTTACCAATGGTTGAACTTATGAAGCTTTCTTTCTACTTTTGTTGGCATAGCAAGCCAGCGACCTAATTTTTCTACCCGCTGAAATATATTAAAGTTTGTTTAGTCTTATTCCCTTGTCGTAAACCTTTTCTTTCGGAACCTTTCGTAAGCTGTGTATCACATTATATTTTGAAATAAGTTTCCTCGTTCAGTATACACATACTATGTTTTGCTACCCTGTCAATTACTTCCTCTACTAAATTGTAGAAAGCTGGCTTCCAAAAGGGACCTTTAGGGACCAGTATTACTGATGCTTGTTTACTACCTCTTTTCTGCCTAATAAGATATCTGATTATAGAAGTATTTACTATAATCTAATTATATCATACTATATAGAATATTGTAAACCTATTTACCAGAAGGTAAAGTGATTATGGGATATGTTCTACTAAGAAATCAAAAACCAAACCCAGCTATACAATATATTGACACTTTTTCTCGGCGGATTTTGGAGGAAATCAGGAAATTAAGAGTTTGTTTGTCGGTCTGTTGGAAAGGTAACAAGCATTTTATTCTTCTTGTATAAAAAGTACATTTATATAAAAAACATATAAATATATAAATAAAAATATATGGTATAAAGAAAACCCAAACCCTGCATTTGTTATTGTCGTTGTCAGATGCTTCGCCATAAGCGCATGAGCCGTATTAATGCTGCTCTATAGCTTTTTCTGAAAATCTGTAATCACCAGTCACTGTTTTACTTGTCTTGAATTATTCACAAGAGGAGCAAGCGTTCCAGTTTGGTTTTTCAATGGCATGGTGTTTTGTCTTGACATTGGCACCTTGTGTTGTTGGTATTGGTGTTATTGCAGCTTTTCTAACATTAAATTTGAAGCGCAACAATATATTTAAGGATATACTTTCTTTCATTTCCATTTGTTCTCTCCTGATATTATTTGTACATACCATTAGTCTTTGTTTGGTTTAACTCTCATTAAAAACCTTTTTCTTTGCAATTCTTGCTTCATTGTCAGCCAGAATATTCTTTACTGGCGGTATAACAAAAAAAAGGAAAGGGCGGTGGTGAAATCTGACGTTGCTTCTAAAATAACTTTGTTTTAATTGTTCCTTTTCACAAATTAATAATAGCTTACACGCAGCGCATCATCACAGTGCAATTCATTGGAGCTTGCGTACAATCCAAGTTTTCCTACTATTCTTGTTAACGTCTTTCAGAAAATACGATTTCATTTGAAGCACTATTGTTTTGAGTAACACATTTTCATACAAAAACACGGACTTCACATTGGAGTTGATGATGTTGGAAGCTAACTCTGTTGGCATCCACACGCGTTGAAATCTCCCATATTGATAACTATCACTTTCTTATGTCTACCACTGATGACTGTCTGGCCCCGTTCATAAAAATCCTCCTCCTTGGCCTCCTATTCTGCCTCGTTTGTTTCGGGCGTAGCACAATTTGGTGATCATATTGATTCTGTTGTTGAATGTCCTGAACTTGGCAACCATCATTCTTGAGCTGATTGGTTCACATCCTATATTGGTTTGTACTGCTTTCCCTGACAGCATAATTCTGATTCCTCTGTTTGACATGTTCTCTTCCTAGATAGATTAGGGTTCCCCTGTGATCAGTCTGGTCTCACTCGAATTTGTCTACCTCGTCTTAAATAGGCTGAGTACCGGCAAATTGTAGGTTTTTGTTTCCATAACCACAGTTGCTCTCCTTCCTTCTTCGTGCATTCCATGTGCTCAGTTTCAGTGGGCTCTTTGTTGATAGGAGATTCTGTCTGGTAGTGTCCCGAAAGCTTTGACTGGTTGACTTCATAACTTCTGAAAGGGGTTCCTTCTCGACTACGGTTGTCTGTTGTTGTAATTTTGATTGTTTGTGTTTCTGTAATCAATGTAATCCATTAACAGATGATTAGCCCCACAGCTACACTATTGTCCTGTTGGCCAGCATTACCTCTTTCCACCTCCCACGGTGAAGATGAAAGGTTGGACCTTGGGAAAATCATGACTCTAGTAATGGTCTGATCAGTAAACCTGACTCTAGTAAACCTGTCCTGCCAATATAGAGTGGGTGGAGATCAGCAGAGCTAATGAATACAAAGTTGAAAGTGGGTCATACCTCCTAAATAAAGCAAATTATGACAGATGTCTTTGATACTGTTTAGATTTTGAATTTTTTTTGCTGTGCAGTCTCCCACTTTTCCTTTTAGTGATTGACAGTGAATACATAAATTTCACAATTCGTTGTTAAGTATGAGCTCAGCGGCAATCAATGAAATTTCTATTTTTTTAAGCAGATTCTTAACATTGCAGACACTCATTACAATGTCCCTTTTTAGATTTTGGTAATCTTAGGACGTGTTTTTTTTACAGACAATTTCTTATAAAACAAAATGCCTTTATTTTAGTTTACTCCTATCAATTAAAAAATCTTCAACGGAAAATATGCCAAAGGCTGGTTCTCTCTTTCCAATTTCGTAATAAACCTGGTAAATAGTTCGTAAAGTTGAATTGCCATGGTGATTTTTCAGATTTTTAAGAGCTTCATTTTTGAAAATGATCTTTCACTAGTAGCATTCAGAGCAGGGGTGACAAGAAACTAGAATAATTAACAATGCCTTCTTTGGCTGAAGCATTAATTTTTGAACCTCTCTACCACTCATAAATGATTTGAGATCACCAAGTCAACTTTTAGATCCCCAAGGGAAATTGAAAGTACGTCAGAGACCGCTACTCCAGCCTTCTCCAGTTTTCCGTTAAAAGCCTTTTAAAGCATTTACTATAGTTTTAAATGGTACTGAGAATCATTTTGCTCAGACCTTTTCGTTATTGTTCCTGTTGCTATATGTAGAGCTTCAAAGTACATCACTTTGCAGAATTCCCTTGAAGAATAAGGAAAGTAGGAAGATTCTGTTGCACTATAAGGGGTGATCTTGATAGGTCGAATTCATTTCCTGACTATAGTTGCTTCATCTGTATAATAGCGTTAGTGGAACTCCTCAATAGTGTCAAAAAGCAATTCAAATGAGACATCATTCTATTCCGTTTCGGCGTGTTCACTGTGACTTTTGCAGTTTCTTAAGATTCAAGTACGGATAGGCTTGGGTCTTTCAGAGTTTGGCTTAGATTATCAAATTGCTTAATAATCATAGGACTTAGCATGCACCCAAACAAGTACTTGAGCTTTTTCATGCTAGCAATGGGGCTTGTTGCTTTGATCGTGTGCCTTCCATCAGTAATGATACTTTTATTTCTTATGAGAGTCTGGATCTCTTCAAAGTTTTTGAGGATGCCTCCAAGAGCATGTCTTCTTCTCGTCCATTTTGTAGGGCATGTCATTCAGTACAGCACATGGTTTGTCGGGCTCATTTTGAAGAGGGTCTAATTTATTGTAATTCTTAGGGAACTTACAAAAATTTTATGAGTTCTCTTGATATCTCAAATGCTTTCTTCAGCACAGGTACGCCTTTTAAAATGTCACCACATGCTAAATCTAAAGAGTGACCATGACACTGTACATTTAAGCAAAATCCATTTTCCTTTGTGATAATCATTACCACATCCATATTCTCTTGCTTCATGACTGGTGCTCTACCACAAGCTCCTTGCATCCTGGATATCAAGGTCAGCGCGTTTTAGGAAATCTAAAATGTAATCTAAAATAGTTTTCGCTTTTAAATCATTCAGTACCTGTATGACTAAATACTCTTTATCGGGCATTAGTTCGTCATCTAAGCAAATAAATATAAACAAGTTCTTCCTGTCCGGATACATCGCTTGTTTCGTCAGTTATGATACTTAAGTACCTGCATTTGGAATTCTTTATTTTGTCAATACCTGCTCGGGCTACTTGCTTACCAAAAACTTTAATACGTTACTTAGAATTCTTGGAGAAATGAAATCATTATCCTTTTCATTAAGCCATTCGTTAATATCCATATTTTCTTTGCTTGAGCCGTAAAATCTTAGGACAGGAATAAAATTACAGTTCTAGATACCTCTATTAGGGTCCCATGAACCATGAATCGCCATTCCCTGGCACAAAAGAATCTAAAGTGGGTGTAAAAGTTTAGTAAACATTATCCTTTTTCTTTGCTTTTCCAGTTGTACACTATTATCAATAAAAACAGAAGAGAAGTGTTACATAGAGAGGCTGCATCAAATGACGGCACCGCTTTGCTTATGTGAATGACTGTCATTAACAATAGTTTTAGCTAGACCTTGACACGACGATACAGCTGTTAAGCATGATACAATGACAGGAATAACCAAAGTAGTGTTAACTCAGGACTAGTGTCCCCATGTCTTTGAAAAGAAACGACATCTCACACAAAATGTTTTTGCTCCAAAGTTTTGGGAGAGCCCGGTCCCATGTCCCCCCCCCCGAGATTTACGGCCCTGTCTCTGACTCCTTGATCTTTTTGAGTTCTGACATCAAACAACATAGAACCAGAAAGAGATCTTTAAAACTGTCTTAACACTAGAAAACCATAAAATCTTATCAACTTCAAAATAAAAATAATAATAAAAAACTGAACAGCAATTCAAAGTAACAGCAGACCTGTTCATTTTAAACAGACATAGAAAGCGCTATGTTTGTTTAGTTAAAATATTTGAACGACTTTACCTAATTTTACCCCCAAGATTTTCCAAAAGGGTGAAAAAACCTCCTTAATAGAGCGAACACTACCCAAGATGTTAATGCTATTTTCTTGTTAATAAAACAGTAAAACTATTTTTCCAGAAGGTATTGAATAACAAAATGGTGTTTTCTATCCAAAAGCAAGTTCAAGTTGTTCTACCAGAGAATAGAGGAGTACTGCATTGAAATTGTAGATACTTAGTAAAAACCTGAAAACCCTTTAAACTTGTCAAAACTCAATGATAAAACCATCTGAGTATCAACATTTCAACATCATTATACTACCAGACCCTGTTCTAAAATATAACAATTAATTCCATGCACTTGTTAGCGGAAATATTTTCCTTTCAATCGTCTGTGCTGATTCATAAGAATAAAGAGTTGTTAATTTAAGGATATTTCATTAAAAATAAAAATACAGGCAAGACTTAAAACAGGTTGTTAGATTCCATGACTGGCTTTGCGAAAAAACTGAAACCTGTAGATCAAATTTTTCCTTACAGATTAAGCGTAACATTAATTGGACACAAACCTTTGGCGTTGACTCTGTACTTCCTCTTTTTTGTGTGTGTCTCTATGGTCAGGGACCTGCAGCACGAACCATGCTCTTCTGCAGTCATCTCTCAACAGCCTCCTCTGCTGGTACACCCTTGATCTTCATGTCTTTCCTGTCACATCACTCCATCTGACCCTCTGCCTTCCTCTCCATCGTCTTCCTGAGACTGATTTCTTCCAAGCTTTACATATCCACTACTGATCACTTCTTCCTGCTGCGTGGCCATATCATCGCAATCTGGCATTACGTAAGTTTTCCATGATGCTGATAGCTCCCGCGTTGGCTGTGATCTTCTCATTTACACATCTCTCCCAAAGTGATGTATCCATGATCCATCGGAGCATTCTCATCTCTGTTCGTACTTGCAAGTCCACTTTATATTACCTTAGTGCCCATGTCTCTCCACCATATATCAGAATTGGCCTGATTATACTTTTGCTGATCTTGATTTTCACTTTTCTAGTGAGTCTACGACGGCACATCACCCCTTTCACTTCACACCACTTGTTCCAGGTTTTCTTCATTCTTTCTCTCCCCACCTCTTCACACACCCCTGTCAGATGATTCTGAGCTGTTTACTTTCACATTTTCATCACACGGATGCTCAATCCATATGAATATAAAGATGAAATTAAAGATAATTGGGCAAGCTCTATAGATGTGGATTAATCTTCAAAAGAGCTTTAACAGAACGTGTTATACACTATTGATTTTCTCAACCTTTTATACTTTCTGCTTCGACAAGCTGTATTTTATTGGAAAAACATAAAAGAAATGATCTGTATGGATCAACAGGAAAATCATCAATAACTCTGACTTATGTTCTCAGCTCATGTTTTAAAAATTTCCATGGAAAACAGTATTATATGACGATTATTAGAGATTGAACGATTGAGAATTGCTTATTCCCATGAAGTAGATTAAGAAATAATTCACGTAAATTGTTAAATTCGTCTCCTCAAAAAAAATGTTATCTTAATTGTTTGAATTAGCATTTCCTAGTTAATGCGTGTATATTGATATTGATTTTGGTAGGGTTTTTCTACGTGATTTTTTTTTAAATTCTGGTTTTAAATGATTCTTCAAAGGGTGACATTTTTTGTTCACCTATAACTATAATTATTTTATTGAAGAAGACTGTAATAAGACTGTAATATAGAAATACATCATCGGTTCTTCAACCGATACGATAGCTTGTGAGCTAAAGTACAAGCAGGAATTCCCCAGGTGCAGACAGTTAGGCCATCCCAGATGTCTTTTGAGCTATATTTTTATTTTAATAAACTATTTCATTTGTGAGCACTACCGTTATTATATTACAAGGCTTGTCAAGGAACAAAGCCAATTCAAACACAGGTTTGACCTGAAACTGGTACAGACATTGTTTATAGAAAATTGAGATCAGCAGTCAATAGGTTTCTTAAAGCTGAGGATGTTTCATTAAAAAGCTTCTTATAACTTTCTTCATGACTTAATCCTCTACCACATTTAGTTTCAATTTATTTCTGCTTTAAGTCTGGCTGATATGGGGTGCAAAACTCCTCTCTTAAAACAGTAAGTATGGGAGGACCCACTATCACAACCCCACCCCACCCGTGCCATTGTTTGTGAAAATCGGAACCACAGTTCGAATATAGCTGGACAGTTCATACGCTCTTATAAAATATATTATAATTTTAATGTGATCAAAACTTACTAACTTTATATCCTGACAAGTGTTTTAGAAAAAATTCCGTTAAATTTCTTAAAACTTTGGGGAGGTAGTTGAGCGATATAGCTTTTTCTTGCAGTCCTAGTGCTTCGGGTTCCACCTTTTGAACCTCAATTGTTTCTTTCTTACGTCTACTGATTCTTTCATACTTTCATTTGAGATCGATAAATGAATATTGGTAGCTTTGGATAATTGTTCGAAATAACCAGGGTAAAAAGTTTCTCCAACCTCTACGATTCAGAGCATAGCAAGGAAAAAGGGATATTGTCACCGCCAGCTTCGATCGAGCCAATACTTGTAATAAATTGAAGAAAGCTGTGGCAAAGCAGTTTTAGTTGCAATGACTACAACTGTCACAAGCAGTTCTTTCGAGGTCTAAACGGTTAGATGTTCTGGCCGGGTTATTTTAATATGTATTTGGCTTACCATTGAAAAGAATCAAACAAGCTCTTTAAGAATTCAAATCCCACTTTGGTTACACAAACAAATAGAATGAAATTCTATTTTGAAGACCATGTAATAACGCAAAGCGGATTTATTAAAGCCTTTGTATAGTGATATATTATACACTAGTATGAATTTCATAACAACGTATCTACAATCAAATAAAATATTCAAGTCCTTTTAATCGAGTAAAGTATATTGTATTGAAGTTAATATAGCAGGTACAGTAATGGAAAGGAAGTTGTTACCAGCTGGCAACTACACCAAAACCAAATTAATTCTTTGAGCACAACTGTTTAAAATGCAGTAGAAATCTCCTGAAGCATGTATTACATGTAAGTATTACATGGGGATGAAAAATGGATAAATTCTTTGGACTTCTTTCCGTCGGCTGTTAAAAAGTAACGTACTTTTTCGTATCAGAGTAGCTTTTAATTAAAATTGTTCAGGAGATAAAATATTTGAGAAATATCATTAAACGAAATAGTTGGCTGTGTTTGTAAGAGAGGCTATCCATAAAAATAAACATTTTGTCTCTTTTCAAGCTTATCAACCTAAAATCTGTGCCATCCAGAGGCTGAACAAAGGGTCCGATATTAAGCTGTATAAATACTTAAATATTCTATCAATTACACCAGCACTGGTCCCCTTAAGCAAGTATACAAGAACAACTGCATACTCTGCAGGTTTAATTTTCTTATTTGGTGGTAGTAGCAGCATGACAACTACTGAAGAAGACGAAACATAATGACAGCACTCGTGATTTTCAGTGTTACCAATCGATTCAAAGAATTAACCTAAACACGTGTTCCTATGACAGTTACTTTCTTGACAACTAAAACAGGTACGCAAACTGTTCTATACACACCGCTTAAATACTGATAAGATCCCAAAGCCTTTATGAAAAAAATGGAATAGAATTAAGGCTGCGGTGAATATATGAACCGCATCTGTTGTTGACTAGTGCCGACTGGAATATTTACCACACATAAATATGCTTAAAATAAGTCCATTTTTCGGCTGCTATTTTCATATTTTTTAATTAATTTTTTAACGCTGACTTCCAACAGAATAGCCATCTGTAAAGAAGAAAGAAGGCGATGATAAACAGGCCAAGTTCATCATCATGCTGACATTTTGCAATGAAAGATTGTTACGTACATACTTTACAACGGAGCTGGATTCAAATAATTTTCGATTTCTCCGACTGAAATTCAAAAGAATTTAAAAAAATACAAAATGAAATGTCGCCCAATCAAAAGTGTGTATATTTTAATTAAAAGAATTAAAAGAATAAAAATGCTGGACTCAAATACTGTTGGATTTTGACTGTGATGCAACAGAAGTTAATAACAAACACAGAAAGAAATGTACCCCAGTCATCATTGTGAATATTTTATTTCTAATGATCGATTTATATCATGTCAACTTTTCATTAAAAGTAGTATTGCACTTTCTGCACCATGTATTGTTTCTCAGGCAAGGCATTCTCACTGGCGTAATAAGTTATTAATGACATGTCCATATTTGTCTAAAACCTGCAATTACGAAATTATTGTGACTATTCAATAATTAAGAAAACTGATTAGGAAAAAAGTAAACGGGATTACATAAAAAACCCCACCCAATTAAAGAAAAGCAAGACAAGGACAAGGATAACTTTAATGTTAAAGTTTGAGAAATAATTAGGGTAACATATATTGTTTGGAAAAATTGTCACTTCCGTCATTTATTCCTATTTTGTAGTACTTAATTAAATTGTAACCGCTACCCCCCTTTTTAAGGGGTGTTAAAAAGTTATTATTAGAAGTTTTAATACTGTCATACTTGTAACTTTGGAGAAGGTCTTGACGATAACCTGTAATTCCTATCTTCCATACGATTGATTCATATCTCGTATTCCATTTTATTGTAATAATTTTGAATTTACATTGAATTTTAACACATAATCCAAATTATATATTTCTCGTAATTTTCAAAATGGCATTTAAATAATATTTCTTTTTCGCTTTCATCAGTCAGCAAGAAGCCCACTTTCCTAGAAACTATGGGCGAGGAGGGTTCTTCTTTGCCTCTTTTTTCTATCGTTTTATGAAGAAAAGCGGTGGTTATTGAAGCGTGAGAATGTACACACCAGATCAAACAAAGATGGTGCAGAGAACATTTTCGTTGATCAAAGTGAGTAATGGCGTAGATCGGACAACCCCAGCATATGAGAGTTTGTATACAACGATAACAAATTTAAGATTTAAATACTTGTTTTATCTGCACAGGGTAATACAAAGGGTGGAAAAAGAAGCAATCGAATAGGACGGGAGGGGGGTTCTAACTTGAAACCGGGAGTTCCAGGCAAAAATTCCGTCTGTTTGTTACTTTAAAAGTTTGTTACTGTTTGTTACTTGAAAAGAAAACAAGAAATTTGTCTTTAAATTTTAACATATTCTGTGATAAAAGAACACAATAAGTGCAACTTTTTTAAAGTGTCGACCATTATTTTTCAAAAAAAAATGGCTGAATAGAATCTCCACTCACGTGCGTTACAGCATTCTATGAAACATGTATGCCCTGGCTGGAGATTTTGCTAAATCAAACAAGTCTGTTGTTGAGTGCAAGGGCCGAATCTTCCATCAATATACGTCAGGCGTGAAGATTTGATTAGTTCAGTTAAAATGTAGATTTGCTTAACCCAACCATTTAGAATTGAGTGGAATGTATATTGGCAACATTAAATTAACATTAAAAAATAGCAGCATAAAAACCCAAGTTATATTCACACCAATTTCCAACTCTACTTAACTGTCTGCGAAGAAGGAGAAATCACCACGTGATGGATCGCAAATAATCAACGATACCGTAGGCCACACAGAGAAAGTGCAGGACGGCTGGAAACCCTTGCAAACTATAGTTTCTGGCAAAAAATGAGCATTTCTATCAGGCCGATTCTAAACACGTTATCAAATGAAGTTGTTATTGTCAGTAAGTAGGAGAGAGGGGGCTGGGATAAGAAAGACCTTGGTAGACACTTCATCAACAATTAGTTTGCCTGGGGAGTTCATTCCGGAATCAAGAGTACTTACTGTATCTCTCTTGGATTCTTCATTTTGTTGCTGACAGTGTATAAATGATGATTACCTTTGTGGTCTCTTTCATGAACCTCCATTTATTAACCCCTATTTATACCCAACTTTAGAATAATTTGATTCCCAAATAAACTTTTAAATAGTGTTGATGTATGTTGATCTTTTGAAAAGTCATCGAAATTCATAAATTGACTGATTTGTTACTATTGTAAGTTCTTTCCTCGGAGCTCTTTTTTCCCTTTCTTTTGTGTTGATTTGAACTTTTTTACAACATCTTTAACATATGAGGAAGATCTTACAAATAGTGATAAAATGTTTCTTGAAAGGTCAATATTAACAGCATTCTTAATTTAAATGCTACACAATCTAAACCATGCTTCAAATAGGACTTGAAGTCCCTGGTCTTTAAGAATTTTATCCACAACAGTGCTGAGTATTTTAACGGATATATTTTGAGGAATGTACACATAACACAGGGTGTGCAGGGGGCTGACTAAGAAAAATTAAGAAAAAGAAATAGCAAGAACTATCATGGAAAAGACTTGAGGGAGGCACTTTTGTTTACGGCAATGCTAAGCGCGCACGAGAGTATTTTGCTTAAGCAAAGTATCGATCCTGCCATTTGGCTTACGTATATCTCTCCCCTGTACTGTGTATAACACGTAAGCAATTTGCTTTTCTCCACCAAAACCGAAATATCTAATGTGTATGATATTTTTGTCCCTCTTGCGATTTCGCATGCTGTGTACGCTGGAGAAATTTGCTTACGAGCGATAAAGTCAAGAGCATGCGCATTTACTCAACAGATTACATTCTACGAAAATGACAGTAAACAATAGAGACTTTTAAAAAGAAGCCATCCCCATGAAAAACTAGTGGATTTGTGTTCCCAGAATATCCCTGCCTGTATGATGTAGGATCAAACGAATTTAAAGACAGAGCTAAACAAGAACAAGCAATTCAGTAAATTTCCTTTAAACATGGGGAAGGAGGTAAAGGTTTTACTCTTATTCCTATTCGATGTAGGCTAGCTTGGAGTAGTCTCTAGCTGGCTACAATACCCGCCAAAAATGGTTTGAAGGGCCTTATTGTAATGCCATGTGGTCTAGGCGGGGAAACTTTTTATAGTAGACTATAATCAGTCTTCTTATCTTTTCCACGATCAAAATTTGCAAGCAATATGTTTTAATTCTTTTCAACACAGTTGCCTTTACAAATTAAAATATAATGCATGAAAATTATATTGCTTATACACGGAACAACAAAATCAAAGTAGAATTGGCTATTAAATTGCCTTGAACTCTGAGTGCTGCTTTCACGATAGAATTCCTTTGTCTCGTCTTCGGCATATTTGAGGTTCTGTTGTGTTTAAAAAATTCTTTTCGTAGAATGTAATCTTCTGAGTAATGCACATGCGTTTGACTTTGTCAGTCATAAGCAAATAGCTTTCTCCACCGCACACAGCAAGCAAAATATCACGAAAGCCAAAACAAACCCAAACACATTAGATGTTTTGCTTTTGAGGAAAGCAAACTGCTTTGGGGTTATTCAACGCACATGAGATGAATTTACTTAAGCCAAAAGGCAGGAATGATACGTTGCTTAAGCAAAATGCCTTCGTGTGCCTAGCTTAATATATATACAATCAAGATCCTGGTTAGTACAAAATGGTCATAATGATGTTAAGAGAGCTATTATTTCAATTAGTCAATGAGGAATATAGGACTGCTGATGGAATACACAAATATTTATGACATTGAATCCAAACTAAGGTTTAGGCACAAAAAAATGCTGCCCCAGACGTACTGTAAGTGCCGATGGAACTTGTATGGGTTTTAAGAATTAAAATTTTCTTCTTGACTCCTCCAGGAAAAGAGGTTTTTCAGTTCAGTTAAAATAACACCAGAAGATTCCACCATCAAGTGTGATTTTTTGGTCAAGTTAGTCATACAATTTTTCGCTTCTACTTAGAAATTTTAGAGTGTTATTATTTTTTATGATTTATTACTTTTTACTGTTTGGATATTTCAGTTGTTGCTTTCCATTCTCTCTCATTTGTACCTCCAAAAACGTGTACAAACTAAGTAGGGGAAACGAATAGGACAATCAAATACTAGTGATTCCCTACCTCCCCATTTAAGTAAGTAGATTTTTATTACTAGAAATAATGCACTGGAATCAAATGAACAGGAATAAACTAAAATTTTGAAACCTAACAAGTATGATGCTGTACGAAATATTCAAAAGCGGAGAAACAACTGCCCACAGGGAAAGATGAACAAAGAAACAGCCAGGATACTGGTAATTGTGTGTGTTTGTCCAACATTTTCCCGGATATCAATCAAATATCAATTGTTCAATAACGTATTTCAGTTTTTCATAGGGTGTAGAATTTCGCTTTGTCCTCTATAATCACAATGTTGCTCTACTTTAATTTTGTTCTCCACATTAACTTCCATAAATCACTTGATTACTCAAAATAGGTTTTCTATTGTGAAAATTAAATTTAACGAGTTATAAATCTTAGGGCTACTTTTAAAGTTTTAAAGAGAATAACCCTTTGTCAATTTGAATGGAAACCATTTTATTGAAAACTGCATTTTCCACCACTCTGCGTACTGCCTGTTGTTTAAAAAAGGCCAAAATTATTTTGAGTCTTCTTGTTAAGGATACAAGCATTATTTTGCACACATTTTAAACTTTGTCCACTACATACTCCGTGAAGAAAGAAAGAAAGCAGTATTAAGTAGCAGCGAGAGTGACACAAAAATGCACGTGGATAAGTTTTCGTGGGCCATAAATGCCAATTACAACAGGATATCTTTGAGTTCAGCCAAATCAGTCAATGGAGATAAGTTCTCTGTAACACTGAAACACATTTCAATAAAGGAAATAATTGAAGAGGTTGGAATTCCCCCAAAGGCATAAACAAAGTATAAACTTGTAATATCAGAGCTAAAGTTGGTTTAACATTTCAATAGTAAGACGCCTTTCAGGGGAATGTCTCCTTCCCGGAAGGACCCCTTAAAGGGACAAAGAGGGCAGTTATATTGCCATTTGTTCAGCAGACAAGCACCATCCAGCTGTCACCCTTAACAGGGAAACTTAAATTGTTAAATTAAACGATCGCATTGTTAATAAATAATATTCCACCTCTATAGACGCCAACAGAAGTAATTAGAAGTTTTTTAGCAAAAAACAATTGGTTTGGGCACGAATTACAAACTCAAGCCTGAAAGACACAGAGATCATATGGTTTTCTAAAGATCGACAAACTAAGCATATTAAAAACGGCTATTGTATTCTATGTAGTCACACCTCTCTATAATAAAGTTGAGTAAGTAACACCGACATTATGCAGATAACAAAAAGCAACAATCACTTTATTTAGAACTTCACACGATTTTTTGAGTCCACAGGAAACCAGCATGTAGAGATTGACGAAACAATGGTTTCATTCAACGTGACGTCTTTCCATACCAACGCTTTTATAGCCGGAACTTCACTCGTTATCAAATATTTATTTTGAAAATGATACAAATCTGTAAGGAAAAGCAAATATTCTTTTTCTTTCTGTATTTCCATTACTGATTTTAGAAGCAAGGATATTTTCCTCGTTGGCAGTCAGGAAGGTTGGTGAAGGTTTATCGTTACAAAGCACATCTCATAACTAAAATTGAGGGTGCAGTGGCTAAGGGAAACACAACACATAATTAGGCAAATCGTACAAATGAAAGGAGTGTAGTTTAGATGTGACAGCTGAACAAGGTGATGATTATGAAGAATTGTTAGCACGCATTTGTAAACTTAGATATCTTAACGAAACTTTTCTCTGTCGACCATCATATTGGAAACCTCTTAACCACCCCCTCCGTACGGATACAATTCACAGTTTGGTCATAGGACATCTTGCACAGTCATCCACGTGCGTAATTAATCGAAATATTGACTTTTTGCGAAGAGTACCAGACCTTGCTTTCTGCGTCAACAACGAAGGAATTAATTTTAGGCTTCCTTTTTATCACCCTGATAGAGAACACAGATCCCTCAAGACTAATTATCCAAACGTATTGCATTTGTTTTGGTTGTGGATATGTTAGTTACCACTAAAAAAATTCATGGAGATATTCCTGTATTGTCTGTATTCTCCGAAAGGAACACAATTTTATTAACATGGGGTAGGGCATGCTTAACAGATTACGGGTCATTAATTGTTTGAATCAATACTCGTTATACACATCACATAAGCAACAAAACTAAACACAGTAGTTTATCTTTTTCGTGGCAGTTAAAACATTATGTCGGAAATATCAGATTAAAGACATCACCGCGATTCTAAAAAATGAAACATCTAACACAATCTATCATTAACAAAAGGACACTCCCAATGGAATTTAAATTAAAAAAATTTCCTTTATTAAATTTATTAAACTCTAGGTAGTCAAAGTTTGGAAATACCCATCACTCTTCCATTCCTACTCATTCTCATCTTCTGGCTCTCAAATGATAACAAACGTATATGTGTTTATACTTTACATATTTCTTTGTGTCTTACGATTTTTTCAATATCAAAAAAGGAATTTTCTCATCTAAAACGAAGGAAGATAAGCTCTTTCGTCTTCTTCATTACTGGTTGATTTGGCACTATGCTGGAAAGGCGAGGATGGGTTGTGTACCGATCCCCCCACTTTAGATTTTAAAGACAACTTTTGTCATTAACTGTGTTACATTCAGTATGTCCAGTATTCTTGAAAAAAGGATCAACAAGATAAGGCATATCCACCATAGTAGCCTTAAATGACAAAAACAACAACAAAGGTCTTTGATTATTACTTTGACTTTAGCATCCACTCAACTTATTAATGTCTCAGACAGGTTGTTTCCCATGTACAATTTAATATTTATCTGTTAATGCTGTGCCTCTTTGGTACATCAGATTAGCCACAACATTTGACGATACTGTGAACAAAAACAGATCAGGTGCCGAGTCAGTAATAATTTCCCCTATAAATCACTGGAAAAGTTATTTCTGTCATCTCCTCATCATGCTCACTGTCGGGGTCTTAGGAAGTGCTTCAGAATATAATCTAGAGAACAAGCCTTAAGGTATTGATTGATATATACCACCAACTGTCACCAGCGATTAACTGAAAAAGTAAAGATTCTTAAAGATACTTACAGCTTGTATGATATATGCCAAAAAAAAGCTGGGCATAAAATACTGGTAGAGAGAAATAATTAGGAAAGCCTAATCCGAGTGCACGAATATTTCAAAAATGTTGTCGTCTATCCTATTTTCACAATTAAAAAGAATTCCTACTTGGTATACCTTTTGCAATCCTTTGGCAGTGAATATTATAGAATAAACAACAAAGCAATCAAAGAAGGGAAGGCACTGAAAATTCCTTCCAGCTATCAGAAACCACTTCTCAGTCACGCAACACAAAAAATTGCATGTGGTCCCATGCAGTTTAAATATTTGAAGGATATTTGATTCGATTTTGATTTTCTAGTAACCCTTTTTGTAAGTTTTAATGTACGTGCTTTGGTACACTGAGGAAGAGTTCACAAACAAATGTGTTTATGTGAATTAGTCTCCCGCTCTCTTTTTAATATGGCAATTGAATTGAAAAAAAAAACCCTTTTAAATTATAATGTAGAAGTGGTCGCTGCTGTCAAACAATCTTCAGTCACACAAGCTAAAAGGTATATGTGAAATAGAATTTCATTTTCTAAGTTAAATAAAATTCTCATTGTGCAAATACGTAAGGCAATACCAAAGAGCAGTTTGCATCTAACCAGAATAAATTGCTATAAAAGGACTTCTAATTAGGTGAGTATCTGGTTAATTTTTTTCTTGCAGAAAAAGGAATTCTAAATAATAGGCAATAAGAGGGGTAATCTTTTGTTCAGGGTATGAAATTTAGTTAACAATTAAGCCTTTGGTGTTCAAAAGTTGCAAGTAATAGAGGCGAGGACTTAAGAAAAATTCATGCTTCTTCAGTGCTCATAAAGGCCTGATCTTCTGATTGTGTTAAAGTGTTATTTAGCCCCAAGGTATAAGTAAATTTTGAAATGAGGACTGATTACAAATTCTCCTCAATGACACAAACATTTAGGAATTGATTCAGACAAGAAAATATTAAGGATAACGTAGAAATATCCACTTTTTCTGGTTTATTCCATAATCTAAAAATATTCAATAATGACCACTTTTGATGTCTTGTCCTTTCTTATTTAAAGATTGCAATAATTTTTGTTCATTATAAGTATGTAGCCATTGAATGTTATTTCCACATGATTACTATGTATTTACTGACCTCATGTGGTAAAATTTTGTAATTTTGTAAATTTTTTTCGTAGGTCTTTTTAGTTAAGATTTTTACACAGTGGAGGTAACTACAAAATCAGGTACCGCTGATGATAAGAGTGAATATTATGAATAACACAGAAAATGTCATAATTACCCACAGCATATGGGATAGTGTCAGACCTTTTATGTTAATACTACTCTTTTTATTTAGAAAAAATTTTTTGAACTATTATATAAGGGACTTATTTCCACATAAGGTAAAAACTTTGACTAATAACAGTATACACGTTTTTTTCATCAGAAAAGTGGATCAGCACTGGGTATTGAAAGCTTCTTAATTTAGCATGAAAATTTTGATGTTTCTGGCTTTGTTTCTTATTTTCAGGACCTAAAATTGCCTTACTGTTTCGAAGTTAAACATTTTTGGAGTGACAAAAACACAGATCATCACGAAAAAAAGCCATGCAGATGAAAGTTAAAAGCTACAATCTTTTCCAAACAAAAACAAAATGTAATACAAATAGCAACAGGAAACAGGTCATCAATAAATAAAAGTTCTTTGAGCCCCTTGCTTGCTCATGAATCTCACTATATGAAAGATAGAGGTGTATCCACAACTTATTTGTCTTACAACAAGATAAAATTCCCAAAGTTAAGAGTTCAAATCAATAAATGATTGCGAGTATATTGTGCTTAGTGGACGTTTATTGATTTGGTTTTTGAAAAGAGACCAATCACTTTGCCTCACAAAATTTTTTTTTAAATGTCCCAAAAATTTCGAAATCGAAAAAAAATTCTTGAAACTATTGTTTGCATAATTAAAGTGTGTAGGCTCTGTTGAAGTGGTCACAGCTGTTCAATATAAAACCGGATGTTGCCACATTTCTTTTCCAATCCAATTCACTGTGCACTTTTATAAGCTTCCAACAGCAGTTTTTCCTCATATAAGCATCTTCAGTTTTATTATATTTCTGGTGTCCTTCCATTTCCCTTTGATTCAGTTTCCACTTGTGGGGGTTCTTTCAATTATTCATTTATATTTTTACAAAACAACTTTTACCACGGCAAGCAACTTAGTGCCTAAATCTGTTGTATGAGAATTCTTTCGCATTCGTAAATCTAATGACGAAATCTCCAAATGCAATATTTTCTCGACAGAAGTTAAACAAGGACAGAAAAGCAAAGGTGCCAAAATTAAATCAGTGCCCCACTTCACTGCCACATGCTAAGATGACACGCTAAAGAATATAAATCAGGTTACGCTGAGTTAGAGAACAATGTAGCTGACAATTTTAATGACTCTTTACATCTTACACCCAAGGGGATGAAACACAACGAAATAAAGTACAAGGCACACTTTCAGGGTGTTTTCAAACAAAAGAAGCTTGGGACTTAGATGATTCCCGGTTTCAAGCTGCAACAGAAAATCGTAAAGATGATGGCAACAGACAATCAGCCATTTTCAAATTCGGGGGCCCAAGGGTTTATTAAATGGATAGCATATTTAGAGCCTTGATTCTTGATATCAACCAGAAAATATTTCAAGCAAGAAGCACTACCGGCATTCTACTCCAAAGTAAGAACATCAATTCAAGAGGAAGATTCCAAGGCACGTTATTTGCCATTCACATCAAACTTGTGGAACGGTTCTCATTCAAATGAAGCATTCACGTATCTAACTGCTCACTGAATAGACAATGAGTTCGTTGTTAAAATTGCAATGCTTAATGTAAAACATTTTTCTGAAGGCATACGGTTGTCATGATTGAATCATTTTTTCATCAAATGCCAACAAAATCTTCTATAGATTATGATAGAATATACATTTTTGTCTGTTATGGTGCCTCAAATATTACACTTGGTTCTCTATTTGCGGGATTTTAAAATGCGCATTATTTTATTCACAAAATCCAACTCTGCATCAGTGATTCGGTTTTAAGGCAAGAAGCAGTCGATGACATGTGTGCAAAGGCAAGATGTTTGGTAGGTTATTTCCAGCACTCTGCTTAAGAATATGCAATACTTAATAACATCCTATTCAAAAATGGGGAAAACAGCCATTACCTCTTGTACAACAGGTGAAAACGAGATGGAAAAGCTTGTTTCTAATGCCACTGCAACTGAGTCATATTAAGACTGCTGTACAATTTTATGCAAGGGATCATGAAAAAGCCTTTCCTACTGCCCATGAATGGAAACTGATGGAAACTTTTCAAAAACCAAAACATTTCTTATGAGTACAGTCTCAGAACCCAGATTTAAAGGAAGATAAATACCACAGAATGCATATACGAGCGAAAAAATAATACTTTTGGAAGAGATTAAAAAGATAGCAACAGTGGATCCATCCAAAGAAAATAAGGACACTGATATCCCAAGTGCAAAAAAAAGGATAAATCTCAATTTCAGTTTCTGCAAGACGAAATTTGCCTAGATTTTTGGCCACAAAATGGATTTAATTTCTGGCATAGAACATTAATAGTTTTAATTAGGAATTTTCTAAACCTTAATTCTACTATTATTCTGAGTGCTAACCTAAAGAGTAAATAGATACGTGGATTAAGATTAGTATTACAAGTACACATTTCTGTTTTCCAAATACAAATTAAAAGGACAGGCCATTTTTTCTTTACTTAGTTTGCTCCAAATTTTTTCCTTCTAAATTGTACATGGTCTTTATCTGAGGCATACATTATTTTGCTATATTGTTATATTTTGTTACAGTGACATTGTCCCCTGTAGCAAGTGGTATGCTACGTATTGTTCCTACATTATCAATACCCCTTAGACAGAAAATTTAATGAAGGATAAAGCCAGAAACATATCTCTTTATTGTTTCATATTTTATAGTCTCAATCTAATTTTCCATGATGGCTTAATCTAAAACATTTTTTAGGATTCAGATAAATGTAGAGCTGTAGATTTTCTATAGAAAGAAATCAAAGAAAAAAACACGACAAAAAGCTGTTAGTCATTGTTAACTACATATAAATATATATGTATGTTATAAAAATATATAAAAATATAAATAAATATATATAAATATATATAAATATATATAAAAATATATATAAATATATATAAATATATATAAATATATATAAATATATATAAATATATATAAATATATATAAATATATATAAATATATATAAATATATATAAATATATATAAATATATATAAATATATATAAATATATATAAATATATATAAATATATATATAAATATATATATATATATATAAATATATATAGATATATAAAAAATATATAAATATATAAAAATATATATATATAATTATTTAAATTGAATAACTACCAGATGTATTTAGTCTTTTTTTTCATTCTTTTCTCACCAACTTACTTTTTCACTTCAAGCCCATTTAATATAAGAAGATCTTGAATTATTTTTCTGGAAGTACGTCCTCTTAGAAATTATTTTGTCAAAGATAGTATATCTTTGTTGCTTTTCAGTTTTGACTTTGTATAATCTCTTTTACGATTGGTTGTTTTCATATTAAGGAGTAGCTTGGTTAGCCAGTGATGAGCCTTTCGTTTGTTGAAAATTGCTTAGAATAAATCTACAACATAAAGCAGTAGTAATACCAAATACAACTAATGTTTTATAAGATTTGTCATAATGTAAAACAATTGGTTGAAATCCTGTTGACGCCAAAGCATTATTTTACAGCACACATAACACGTCATCAACCAAAAGGAACCACGGGAGTTAAACTTAAAAGTAAAGCCATGAGCGTTAAAGGAAACCACAAAGTGAAATGTTGTCAAAAGCAGTTAGCCCCCAGCATTGACAAAGATTGAAAAGGTCTAGAATGCCTGCCCTGATACTTTTTTCACTTACATATTTGACAAACGGGCTGGGCGTTGAAATCAGGTAATCGTACAAACGTTTTGGTTTCAAACAGCTTACTAAAAGCCTTTCCACCCTCTTCTTTAGCTTCTTCAGCTTATTGGTCTCCAGGGCAACCTTTACGTAAAAGGGAGAGTTTAGTCAGAGTTTAGTCAGAAACAGATGTGAAGTAGCTGAAGTTTCACCAAATCGTGGGGTTCAAAAACGATAAAACAGTGTGAATCCAACTGGTGTTAGAGTTCATTATTTTCAGAATTTTTCAGACCCTAAGAGTTTTTTGGGAGCTTACTATGCTCTTTACATTAGTTATTCATTCCAAGTTTAAGAAATGCATTTTTCACTATTCTTTGAGAAAAGGCAACTTTTTCAAAAAGGATGAGGTCCCTGCCGTTAATATATGCGGTGTTTTTGCATTACATAAAATGTTTTAAAAGGATGAAACAGTTAAATTGCTACAATTTACACTAAATTAAACCAGGTATGCACAAAAGGGAGAAAAATCACTGTCTGATGGAGTCAGTACTATATCTACAAAACATTTATTTTCTTGATTTGGAAATACTCCAGGTGACCACATTTTTTGGTGGCCATTTCAGAAATACGTTGATCCTCTCACGAACGTTAACACAAACGATAGTTTATAAAACTAATATTAATATTTTTATCGGGTAATTTTTTTCAAAGTTTCGCGATATTAACGAAATTATCCACTTTTGTAAGATCAGAGTCTCCATACTGTCTTCTCCACAACTTGTTTATCATTTAAGAGACATTTTTATTTACAGTCGTCCTAAACTTCATTTATCACTATAATTAGACGTATTTGTATGCCTTTAGCTTTTGTTAAACTTTATATTCATAAAAAACTTTATTTTTGATCAACTTTGGATTGGACATTGTACACTCCCTATTATCAAAGTTGCTTTGAGTTAGATCTAAGTGTACTTTAGCAAACAAAAGGAAAGCATAATTTACAATCATTTCCAGCAAAGGCAGCAAACTCCCCGTTTCATATCTCTTTTACGGCAGTAGTGCAAGGCCCTATTCCCAGCAAATTTTGAACTACTACCTTCTAAAACAACACCTCAAAAATTTAATAATAACAGCCCCGAATAAGACTGTTGAATTTTGTTGGTCACAATTTAATAGAAATTCTCCACAATCCTATCAGTCTACAAATTTGAAAAGCAAATAACGCCCCAACCTACCCACAAAAAAATCATAATATATAACAGCCAGTTGTTCTAAATAAAGATTGTTTACTTTTATCAACTCATTCGTTTTCATTTTGACTCGTCCCTTTAAGAATTATAGAGTATAAAACAAAATGAAAGTTTAAATTGAAGATTTATTTAAACATTTGTAATGAGTAAAATTTTCAAATTGTAATGGCAAGTGGTATTCCTGGTGTGTGGTAAAAATCACTTACTTCTTCGATAACGCTTCCTTCCGATGTTTCCTGGGTCTAAGTTTTTTGATAGTTTTAATTTTCCCTGTTTCTTCAATTCCAATCCAACTTACAAACTTAACTATCCACGACTTAATACAGTTTTCTTCAAACTTTGTCCATATCCCAACTTTTCATTCAAAACTGCTTCTAACGACTTGCACAAAATGACGTTGTTAACCTTCCTAGGTATGTAAAATCCCCAGTAATTATATACAGATAAGCTTATTTTTTGAATTGAAGTTCCGTTTAAGTAAAATGGAAAGCCGAGGAGCTGCTATGGAGATTTTCTCTTTAATAGACACCACATTTTAGCCTGAACAAATACATTTTGACCAAAGATACCCTAGTTTGCTAGAAAGATCATCCCTGTTTATTATTTTAATCTATGACAAGAGGACATTAGATGTAGTTTAGTCAAATCTGTTTTACACAATAGGGAATAGTAAACGGCCTGACAGTGTTTTTAGAGTTCAATAATTTCCGAAGGTCACAATTACGGAGCGTTTGGCTTGAATATGTCCTGCTTGGTTGCTGTGGCTTTCTGTCCTTGTAATATAACAACCAACCGTGGTATAGCACGTGCCAATTCAAACCCACTACCAAGGATAATGGAATGAAGTTAAAGGTGGGCAACCATTTGCAGCCACAAATAGCTTTTCTTTATTTTGTGAAAAGAAGATATAAATAAATTAAACAAGTAATGAAAACTGACATACATTAGCTAAAAATTATTTTATCGCTAATTAAAGTTCTTAATTCGGTTAAGGTTTATTTCACCACTATCAACCATATTTGCTCTAAATGAACATTTAATAAGTAAAGTAAGCAAGTTGTTGCGTTAAAATCAGGGCAGCCCCTATTTTATAGTTGGGGGCAAAAATGGGGATTTCTAATTGTATAGGTGTCACCCGAGAGTGCACCTGGATGGACAGGAGGATAGAAGAAACCTTTCAAAATTCACCTTTTCTAAAAAACTGACAAGTGTATCTAAAACTAAAGGGATATAACTCGAATTAAGAATGGAATCAGCCACAAAACATTGCAAAATCACCAATTTCTTAAAGGTGATGAAGGTACAAAGTGTATATAAACTATGTTTTTCAAACGAAACAACCAAAATCAAACTAAATCTTAAGTTGTTCTAAAACGAAAATCTTCAAAACAAAATAATAATAACAGAATAACAAGTATTAGGATAAACTAAACTAATATATTTATTATTCAAATATATTTAATAACTGAGCCTAATCAGAGAAAATAACTTCTTCCCAGTATCCCTTTCAATCATATTTACAAGCAAATTCGCTGCCAGCTAAGATGAAATCTAACTTATCAACTAGATCGTTGTTCAAACTATTAGTATTCATCGTGAAACGTATGTTTTTAATCAACGAGATGAAGGAACTGACATTTTAGTAGCACAGATGTTGATAGTCAATCGGGAATAAATTTTGTTTTGAGCCCGTGTTTGTTATTAGTTTGTGTATGTCAGGGTCGAGTGCCCTCAAAACTTTGAACACATCATTGCAATTGTCAGCACTAGTTGTTTAAACATTGAACAAAGTGTAAAGCAACTCTATTTTTAATTATATGACTATGTAAATTTCCTGGATAAACCTGAGATTTCCAATGAAAACTTGGTTGTTGATTTTTTTACCAAACAGCGCTCTGTTAAAAAAAGCCACAAATGGAGGTTGGTAAAAATGTTTGATCGACTACGACATAAAAACATGAATTTTGAACAAAAAAGTTCTTAGTGGCCTTAACCTGTGGTAGGATGGTGTGCAGTGCTGGTTTCATCATCTTACCCGTCATGTAATCGATGATTGATTAGAAATTTAAGCGCTTTCTAGCAACTCAGCTTCCGTTAAGGAAACATGTTTTGATGCTTTCTTTGAGGTGGCTTCCAAAACTAATTTTGCATTTTTCTAATTCCTCAATACGTTAAACCTCTCCATAGTCCATTCTGCAAGGCCCAACCAATTTAAATGAGCACTGGTTTACTTTATAATGTTGTCGAAAGATCACTCTTTGGAAAAAACCTTTGACCAGGACGAAAACCAAAATGAATCTCAAACTATGTCATCTAGGTCTGAACACCGATGATTCTTACATTGAGACCTGGATCTGGATCAAGTTTCCTGCTAAAGGCCCAAAATTTCATCAATGGCTTGTTATTTGTTGTGATCTGCTGATATGCATTTCCACTTACTGTCAACCTTGTGGAGCTAAGTTTTTTAAGACTTGGTACGATTTTTTCATTTTGTTCCATGTCATCAGACTAGAAAGCCATGGGATCTTTGGTTTTTCCAAGAATCCATTTGCGCCTTGGTGAGTACTTAACCACAGCAACTATTTTTATCATGGTGACCATAACATCACTCACAAGATGTATTCTTAATCGCCAAGTTAGGGAACGTCCCTGAAAATGTGCTGCCAACGCTTTTGGTTGTTCCTCCAAGACTTGACACTAGATTTATCCCCAAGCATGTTATTGGCACTATCGTTTGCTTTTGATATTGGATTTTTTTTAGAGGCAGTCGCATTTGAATCAAACCACCTTTGATGGCTGCCACCAAAGTCCTGCTCTGATTATCTGGGATATCGCAAAACCCCACAAAATCTTCGGATCATTGCTAGATCATTGCTAGATTATTGCTAATATAACGGTTGCAAAATGAAACGCTGTTTTTTAGACATCTTTTTCCTCTTCGACAATTGTAGCATTGACGTGATTACTTCGAACTATTTCAAGCTTTTTTGAAATAACGTGTCTGGTCGTCAAATCTAAAAACTCATTTTGAATATCATTATGGAAATATTTTCGCTGGAATGATTCCAGGTTCTTTTCAATACCGATCGTTGGATCGTTGCTTATTAGCTTCATAAGTTGAGAGGGTATCACTGTCATTATCTCCACAGGATTCCATTTTTAAAATGTGCAAGATACCCTAGGGATTTCATAACTAGGACAAGGTTCTTCTTTTCTTTACGAATGCTGATTCTGGATCCTACTGAAGCCATCTTCCCTACCTCACCAAATGTTGGTGGTTCCAAGGACTCACAAACCAAAGCTGGTTTGTGTGCTTTTGAAGCCTGATTATCATTGAAGACAGCTGGTAAATATTTCTAATTACTACAGCCTTTGGTGATTTAAGGATCTTATTTACTCTGTTCTGGTAGCAACTGTTTGTGTGTGTTTCATACAAATAATGCAGAGAACAGCGCCACTGGTTTTCTGGTATTGCAGCTAGTTAAATTTTCCAAACCAAAAAATTTGACAAGCTTGAAATTACATTCCAGATAATGTCTAAAAACAAAATCACTGTCTGGTCGAAATTGTTGAAGCAAAATATCTGTGGGTGGTATTTTTATAGGCGAACTTGACTTACAATTAATGTTACTGTTTCATGATTCTAATTGTGATTCCGATTCTCTCGAATATTTGGGAGGTTTTTCTGCTGGTTGCTGATCAAAACAAAGCTCGAATAACATTCACTTCATGTAAACAAACTTGAACTTAACTTGAACTAATCACATCTTTACCACATCATGCACGTGCTATCTGTGGATGAAAATTTAAAAAATAAATAAAAAAAAATCTAGTTAATTTTTGCTAAATTTATGTATTTCTTTTCCAAAAAAACACTTTGCATTTTTAACATTTAGCAAGACATACATATAAATACATGAATACAAATTTTTTATTGAGTTTCATGTAAAATGATGATTATTTTTAATGTTTTTGTTTTCTTTATCACATTGATGCTTTACTTTTGCAACAAAAAACTTTTTTTCCAGACAAAAAAAAGTCGGGGGCTATACTTATCCGTTCACAGTATTGTCGGGACTGAAAATGATTCATTCTTCCTATTTACAGTCGTATTTGTAATGTTAATTTCTTCAGTAAATGAAAACATTCAAACTTTTGGCTTTGGTTTTCTAGTCCTGAAAAAGGCAATTGTATCTCATATCAACATCAAAATTCAAGATGATAAATACAAAGAGCATCCATCATTTTGAAAACCAAGCAAATCATCCAAACACTTCTGTTCAAAACATAGGTTTTGCTAGTATTGCGCAAATAAACCTTTTGTAAGCTACGTTTCGAGAGGTACTTCTCCCATCCTCAGGCTACTAAAGCGACAAGGTTCGGCTTTTTTTTACTTCGGGGGCACAAAACCAACGTAGGACTAGAGCCACTCTAATAACCACTCGATCCCTGCCTACATGTATATGAACACTGGAAAAAAACCTATTAAAATTATTTAGAAAAAATAAGTCCCAGACAATAATTTTTAAAGACCTACTTTTTGTCTAGTTTTGTATAGCACACAACAAATCAATTATCTTTAGCTTAACTCTCTAAAGTAAGTTTATAACCTTATAAGTTTAGCTGACATTATTCAATTTTATATGCTAATCTGATATAAATTACAAACACAAATTTCACATTCAGTTTCTTTAATTTCTAAACCACATTTAAACATGAGACTTTGTTTGACACAGTTAATTGATCCCAAGAGGATAGATGACAAAAACACCCTATAACTCTAAAGACTGACCCTATTTCAGGACCATTCGTTACAGTAATCTTGTTATGGATAATTTGTATCAAAATTTAAAGGAAAATATAAGCTTCTTCTGTGAAACAACGTGAATTTCATTCTCGCAAGACTTGTCTTGTTATTCCCCGTTTGTCACGCAGTTCAAGTTTCCACCCAACCATAACTAAAACTAAGACTAAAGCGTTTAAACAACACCTCATCTATTCTTTTGATGCTATATTAGCAAAGAATAGTGGGATTCTATATCCTCTATTATAGTATGTTTCATATTGTTATTATTATGACTTATTATCTTATATTTTACGTTCCTATTAATCCATATAAGTAATGAAAATAAAGAACATTCTAGTTTTTTTGATACTAACTTTTGTAGATGGAAGCTGGAACCAGCAAACGTTTTTCTTTCCTTCTTGCTTGTAGTTCAGTTACAAAGATTTTGAATTATAATTAATGAAAGGGTACAGTAAGGGTTTAATTTTTTATTGTCAAAAGTGTTTTTGAACAATCGAGTAGAGAGAAATAATGTTATTGATATTTAGCTTGGCAATTTTAATTTTTTGACCCCAGATTGGAGTGCAAACAATTTTTCAGAATCCCATCTTCTTCATATTTCCAGCATGCCAAGCTATGATGTAAAACTACATTGTATTTTGGACCCCTTACTTGAATTGTTATCCTGTTGAAGTTAAGTTTGCTCTTCTGTTGTGTTTTTTTAACTCTATACAAAGAGCATAAAATAATGCCCAATTTTCTTTTACTCAGTCACATGACTGACAGTTTTTACCGATTAGCTTCGTCTGTAGAACTTAAGTAAGTTCCGATCACCTATACTTACGGCTATCATGAGAGTCCCAGGCACAGGTTCGAATTTAGTTCGGTGCACGCATATTTTTCCCATTCTACAACTCCAAATCCTTTCCATTTATTTTGTATTATTTTCGTATAGTGAACAGTGAAGATGCTAATGAAAGTATTTGTTTGGCTCAAACGACTTAAAAACGAATGTAAAGAAAATAGTTATTCTACAATGGAGTAAATTGCATACCATGAATACCCTGAATACCAACGAACTCTACCATACCAGGTCCAATTCAACACCCCAGATAGTAATAAATCCCAATCTACACTAAGCAACTGTTACTGTTATGGTCTCCAAAAAGGAGCAATTTGGCGGCTATTTTAATTTTACACAAGTTCAAATACAAGCTCCTGTATTTTTTTAGAGGAAAAGCTGCCTAAGATGGGATGACTTTCAAAGTAACGGAGAATATTTTTCTCTTCTAAAAATTGGAGTTGATTGCAAACAAATCTTTGGCCATTGAGTAAGTTTGTAAAGTAATAAAGAACGGTTTTGAATACAGAGATATTATACATACCGAGCAATCTACTGTCAACGTTAAGAATCCAATCAATGTAAGAGTAGTTTAGATAAGGATTAGTATCTTCACCTTATCATTTATTCAGATGCGTTTAAGTACAAACCGAAATCCACCGCTTCCACTTTTTTCGTTTACCGCCCCTCGAAAACGCTTACTGTTGCTTAACTAAAGCTGAAAGACCCGACCCGACGTTAGTTGTTGTTAATTCTACATAATCAAACCTATGCGTAAATGCTTTTGAAAAGAATCAAGGTTATTTGAAATTATAATCTACCGTACCTTGTTTATCAGTGAAAGAGCAAAGAGAGCGATTAATCTGATGATTTTGAGTAACAAACACAAAGCAGGCAAAATTCACGATGAGGTGTGAGTCCAAGGGGGAATACGGTTGTCTTTAAACTTCTGTCCTTTTATCTACTTTTTCTGTTCATTTATTTCTCTCTTTTAACTCCCAGCTTCTGTCGGTCTATTATTCTCTCTCTCTCTCTCTCTCTCTCTCTCTCTCTCTCTCTCTCTCTCTCTCTCTCTCTCTCTCTCTCTCTCCATATCTATCTATCTATCTATCTATCTATCTATCTATCTATCTATCTATGTATCTATGTCTTCTTGAGCCGTCTTTGTTTTAACAATTTTAGTCGTTAAATTACTTATTTTACATGTTACTATTACAAATTTTACCTGAAGCTTACTGGAAATAGGAAAAGCCTTACAGTTAATGATACAATTACGTTGTTGCAATTACATTAATGTCGACAACAACAACAACAATAAATTATTTTTTAACTGTTTTTTTGTTTCTACAAGAGTATACCAACAATATGAATATTTGGTTCAAATTCCTTAACAATTTCGGTTAAAACTTGGTTGTTAAACTATAAGCACCAGCTAACAGGGAAAACAAGGAACCTGAGGATTTCATCTGAGTTTATAGTTTACGTCCTGAGAATTTTACCCAGACAAACAGTCTTTCTATATATTCTACGCCATGGTTGCTCCTTAAAAAGTGCCAACTTGTTCTTTTTTTTTTAAGTTTAACTTGTTTTTTCTGAATAAAACAATTTACATATTTATGCTCAAATGATCTGCACACAAACAATGCTTGAGATATTACAACGCAAATATAATTCAGATGACATTTTCTGAATGCAAAACATAACTCCAAAACATTATTAAATCCAGAAATGAATGATGGTATAGTAGTAGGTTTAGTTGTATTCCTCATAGTAAGAGTATTTGATAGATGAAATATGAAAGAAACCCGTTGGTCCTAGGCTATTTGTTACAGCTCGCCAAACAGAAAAATTTCGACAGTTCTACCAGGCAGTCCAATAAGCCAAATTTCATAATTACATATAATAAGAACAACAACAACAACAATAATAATAATAATAATTATTATTATCACTATTATTATTTTTGTGATTATAATTTTAATACCTGAATGCAAGAAATATGATATAAACGTTCAATTCAAAGGCAGTATCAATAATACGATATGAGGTTGGAATCAATGAATTATCGAGGTTATCGACAAGAAGGCCGGAAGGCTGTCTACAATGTACAGAAGTATGCACCCATGATCGGATGTGGACCGTTACACCCCTGATCGGATGTGTACTGGAACAGAAGTAGGGCGGGGACTAAAAGAGTGTTGGAGAGGTTGTAGAACTTGCAGACAAGATAAAATTGCCTCAGTAATTCATTGAAACTATTGTAATATTCGGTTTTGTATACACAGAGGAATACAATGACCATATTGTGGAAACAAGGATGAAGTCCTTGGAAATAATGAAATTAAGTTGTTATGGGACTTTTTTATACAAACTGAAAAGAGAATAGAGCAAAACAAGCCGGATATTGTAGTCTTAGATAAGAAACAGAAAGTGCACCTCGTAATTGATGTTCCATGCCCGTTTGAAGCTAGACTACTCTATTGATATGGAATATGAAATTCTAAAATGTTGGAACGAAGAAGTTGACAAATTCATAATTTTATTAATTCATAATCTTACCAATTATCGTAGGGGGCTTTTGAAACTGTGGCAATTGAAGAAAAAGCCATGACAAGCTAGGCCTGCATCTGGAGATGGATGCTCTGCAGAAAACATGTCTTCTTGGAAAGGCTCAAATCATCCAAAAAGTCCTCAATACAAAGTAAAGAACAAAAGTGAAGTGTACAAAAAGGCAGAAAGAAGAAGAGAGACAGAAAGGCTTCCCAGTAGTGGTTCGATGGAAAACGTAATTTAGGCAATTGGCTGGTTGTTACATCAACTCGGTGTTAAAACAAACTTAACAACATAAACAATTTTAAACATTCTTCTAAGCCATGTATTTAAAAGTGAGCAAGGATACTGCCACATCTGACTACACCACTAATTTGGGATTTTTTGAAAAAAGCGTACTTCTTAATACTTTTATCAGGTTTATTAGAGAATTACTTTAAATCAATCCTCACAAGTACAGTCGGAGGCTTTTCACCTGGGATACGCCTTATTTTTAACTCTGCCTTTAAATTCTACTAAATCTTTATAGATTGTGTATAAATTTGGTCCTCATCTCAATTTGATAGTTAAACTAAAATTACTTTCTACTTGATGGGCGCCTAAAGCGGGAGATTTAGGAGCAGTAGAAGCTGCGCTAGGGGGGTTGCGGCTGCATCATACCTTCCAACTTTTTGCAGCTCGAATTAAAATTTTCAAAAAATAAAATAAATAAAATAAATAAATAAAATAAAAAAATAAAATAAAATAAAATAAATAAAATCAACAAAAATGTCGGTATTGATGCAATATCAAAGAAAGCTCTATGGGGGAAATGGACTTCTATTTTAGGAAGAAACTTGTAAATCTCGCACCAGGTATCAACTGTGCTGGCACCTCCGCCGGCAACTAAATCAGCCCATATCCAAGACTTTCTGGAAGACAGAAATTGTATTTACTTTTTATTTGTAAATACTATTTTCGAGAAGACTATTCTGGATGAATATTCGAGATAAATAAATAAATAGATAAATAAAAAATAGATAAATAAATAAATAAATACATACATAAATAAATAAATAGATATAAACTTCAAGTTCGTTCCGCTGCCCGTGTGGTTTATCACACTCACCAAAATTTTTTAACGACTGGATTTTAGTTCAAACGTCTGCTTGCTTTTCATTTTCTCCAGCTCATATATATTCGTTTGGAAAAATTCAATTTAATCACTGACATTACAGTGGATTTTGTATACCGTGTTACAATAAACGTGAAAATAAAAAAGAGAATTTAATATTTTTAGTTGTCACATTTCCATGGTAAGAAAGTTTTCTTGCTTTTGATTCTCTAAGGATAAGTAAAAAATTACCCTTTCATGCGAGTCACAATTTAACACAAATATTCTATTGTTGATTATGCTATTTTTTCTTGCTTTCTTCAAATATCTGTCATACGAACATTTTTAGAAGTTTTTAGTATTTCACTTAAAATTTTTCATTAATAGCGACTAGCAGTGAAGCTTTTGTCGTACTATATTCAGTTATAAGGAAGGAAAAATAATAATCCTAAAAGCTAATTTAATCTGAAATATGATACAACTACCATTCTATCACAATGTTACAAATATCCTGGTAACTTGTTTATCTTCAATACTAATTGTGTTGACAGGTAACATACCGAATCCTCTTTTAAAGAGAACAGTTTACACAAATGCTCGACATGTGAAAGAGAATCCGTTTGGATTTCTACAGAAACTCATAAAAAAGAAATTTAACATTTGGCAGAAATGGAAGGCTGGCTGAGGTCATAAATATTTCAAGAAGTTTTGTCTCTGTTGGTCAGAATTTGTCCTTGATTCCGATCACATATAATGACAATGCAACTATTTGTTACCCAATTCTGCAAACAACACAAGATCTGAAATGCTGAATGTTATTTACAAGTGTATCTGAAAGTAAACATTTAAATCGATGAGCTTTTCCATGTTTCAAACAGTTTTTCTTATTTCTTTTTCTTCGCTTATGTTTGTTGTACGTGCTCAAATGATTCTTAAATAAAAACCTTGTGTGATTTAATTTTATGAAATTACAGTGTGCAACCCAACCAACTTTGTGTTAGTTGTTCTTGTCCTCCTGGATCAAACACCGGAAATCTATCTGAACCAAGTATCTAAGATCAATTGTGAATGGGATTTTTATCAGAACTTATTTTCATCTTTAAAACAGTTGTGAACAACAACTTGTCAAGGGAACTTTGAGCTGTATAATTCACCTTTGCGAGTAAGAGTGGAAGTAAAACATTATTTCTTTTGTGTGTGCATTTAACAAATAAAAAATCTTGCCTTATTAATTCCCTGAAATATAATCGCCAAATTCTGTTGTCACTGTATTACAAGGCCTGGTGTTTATCACATTATCACAACACAGATTGAAAAAAAACCCAACATACCATTCTGTTTCACATATCATCAATAAATGCTGTTCCGAATTTTACATTTAACAAATAATTACTCAGCCTGAACTGGGCAATAACATCATTGAAGTTAAATTTGTTTCGAGCAGTGATGAGAGGGAAATATTGGCACAATTGATTGATATGAGAATTCAAGAAGCCCAGTCTGACATAAACAGTACTCACCTTGTTATCGTCTACTATAAAGGAAATGCAGTCGGCAGAGCAAATATCCTCGATTTTCTGTGCAGTTAGTTTCCTTTTAAGAGCAATTGCTTCGTTGTTGACCTGCACACAATACGACTTCCAGTTTGTGGTTACTTTTTATATTAATACAATCTGGAGGTTCCTCAGAGGAGACACTGAACTAACTTGGTGGCTATGTTGGTATCAGTGATGAATACTTCCTTTGTTCTTTGTGTTGAAAGTTCTTTTCATTATTATCTTAATGGGATACAAAAACTCGACTTAAAGAAAATAATCGAGACAGTTTGTACAGTTATGTGTAACATGAATTATAAAAATGAGGAAGATCAAACTATTCAGCAGATGTTTTTTTCTAGTCGACCTTACTCACAGATTCTTGTCGAGATTTTTTGCTCAAAGTTAATAAAACGTAAATCGAATTTTTGATAGCAAAAAGAAGTAAAAAATTGAGTATTGGGAAATGTATCATATTCAATTTGTCTTGGATTGACAAAGTTTTTTTCGTAATCATTTGTTGTTTATTTTTTGTAATAAGTTTGTTCATAGTTATTTGCAGTAACCTCATCTGCTTATCGTAAATTTCTATCAATAAAAATGGAAACTGAGCAGTGACTCCTGTTGACGTCTTGCCCACTTTTAAGGACTTGCCACCGTTTGACAGCTTGTCATTTTGTGACAACTTGTCGCCATTTGACAACTTGACGTCATACCATTGTCCCATCTCCAGAAAACAATAAATCAAAGAAAAGCAAATATAATTTGTAATGGCGACGATTCATGAAAAGAAGTAAAAAGGAGGTGTTATTTCATTTCAACTTTTGAGGAAGTATTTTTAGAGGAATATTCTGAAATTTTTCACCTTGTTTTTCACTGTGATGTTTGAATGCCAAATCTGAGCTCAAAGCAATTTCAATTGTAGGCTGTCCGTCAATCTCAGACGATGCAGTTCAGCGTTTTCTCTTTTTCAATTAAATTATTTCATGAACAGAAATTAAGTATGCCGAGAGAAAATAATCTACTTGTTTTCACCCCTTATTTCTCGGTTTAACTTTTAAAAACATTTGATTTTCTGAACTCTTTTTATACCAGTTTAAAATATTTTTACAGAACTTTGAATAAAATGTATTCGTGTAGAACTTTAATTTTTAATTTTTGTGTTTTCGAATTAATTTTTATAAGGACTTGTAGGAAATAACAGAGACGAAGTATCCTCTACAAATATTAGCAAATACGAATACAAATCACTTGGACACTTTTTCATAAAAACCGTTGACTCGTCAGTTAGATACTGTCACCATCTGACTATCGATTGTACATCTATCCAGTTCCACTCAAGATTTGTGATTTAACCGCTAATTGCTAATCTCCTAGTTACTATTAGCTGCGAAATACATCTCTGAATTATGTTGATTAATTCTTTCGTCTTTCTGATTTTTTAGACACCAAACCTTAAAAATTCAGAGATTGAGATAATCATGCAATATGAAAAGATACACACTTTACTATTTATCTCATACCTTTTTCCATGTCATGTGACAGACACTTTAATTGCTTTGCATGCACATCATTTTTACTACGCTCTAGTTTAGCAGATACAGTTACAAGTTAAGTGCTTACCCTAATTTCAGAAACAATAAAATGTGTAATGACAGGAAATCCCACACTCATTGATTAAGATTACAGTCTCTTAGTCTACTTATATCTGTCTTAGAGCTTTCCTGTCCACTTACGTTCTTATGAAAAAGCGTACCTGTCGCAGGGAATGTGCTTGTGACATATCTCTATTCTCAAACAAAGACCTGTTTTTCCAACACCTTAATTATCAAAGCAATATATTGCTTCCCTTGTCTCTACTGGAACAATGGCAACTTCAAATGTCCATCAACCACGAAGCAAGGTTTCTGAAAAAACATCAAGCGATATCTAGTTCAGTTTAGATAGCTCGTTCAGCATAAAAAAGCGAAAATTTTGACTTTTTGTACACTCAAACAGTTATGTTGCAGCTGTACGTCTCATAAAGGTTGTTTGTATTTGAACGCTCCCCCCCCCCCCAAAAAAAAAGTGGGTTTACGTAAATAGGCGCTCAGGCTAAAGTGGCAATGAGGTTGATTGTTACTTGTGTCTTGAGCCAACAAATGAGCATTGATATAAGTGAAGATTTTATAGTACCATTTTAGTTTGCAGAAACAAGGAGCTTTGGTCCATTTCAAAGTCGATGGAATTTTTTTTTCATTTTTAGGGAAGGCAATTTTCTGTGGTACGGCTTAAATTAAGACAAAAGTTAAAGTAAAAAAATTGAGACATTTTGCATTGATGTTGCTTAACCCCCTGGATACGTGTTACAAGTTACTTTAACGAATATCAAGACACCACTTGTCACAGAAAATCAGAGTCAATGGACGTTTTTATGCAGAGACTGGTAATGATATCGCAGAGGTAGGGGATTGAATATTCGAGACATAAATGAGGAAAAGAGCTAACAAGTGATTCGTGTGATCTGATATTTGAGATGATTTCAAAGGTAAGGTATACATATATGTATATAAACATTTATAAGCTCCTATCGCATAAAAATTTTGAAAACTAATTTGCTGCTCGGGAAAAGACACTTCAACATGTCGAATTTTTTAACTTCCCTCTTCGTCAATAATCCACAATCAAGTTACACACATTGCAAATGTAATCAGTAATTTAAAAGAACAATATATAATTCGGTCATAACAACGACAGCCTTTACACAGTAAAGCCCAAATATACTGGATAGTACATGTAACGTATATAAATACATAAATTATATATCTATATGTTTATTTTTTATTTGCAATGTTATTTATCACATAAAAGTTATAGCAGGATTGTTATATTTTATACCTTGACCTTGTGCAACTTGCAACACTATAATTATAACTTTTTTCACTTTTAATTTACTACATTGGATTTCAGTTATTTCTTCTCATCTTTCCAATAGGTGGACCCCACTCTCCATGTACATTTTGACGCAAATATTTTCATCACTTGTCTCTGGGCAATTTTTTGTGGTCGCGGTCAATAATAGCAGTCAGATGTTGTCGAGAACATGTGTCATGGAATCACTTATCTTCTGGGAAATTGAACTATATGTCATTTCTCTTGGCCTTATACCTGTAAAAATGTACAAAATGAATTACAAAATGAAGACATTTCCTGTCGGTCAAAGTAAAATTGATTCTATTTCTATGAAAATGCATAACAGGTGAAGTTGTTATCAGATATGGAGGGAGAAAAGGGGGGTAGAAAGTTCAAAAAGGGCAGACACTTGTTTTGTTTTGTTTGGTATTGTGGTATCCGTGGTCAGCAACTTGTTTGTATAAAAATTACTTGAGTAGCTTACGGGATATTTTTGGAGCTACCGGACAAACTGTTGGGCTACGGTCCAACCTTATCTATCACGCATGTCGTCTTTTCATGCACCAGAAATTTCGGCGCCCGATGTCTGAAAGTCCAATCTCCTCCACCTCCTCCTCCTCCTTCTCCTCCTCCTCTTTATTCTTCTTCTTCCTACAACTTGAACCTCAATGTGTAGGAAAGTCAACTGCTCAAATTATTCCTCTTTATCTTTTCTACCCGTTGCATCTTTTCCTTGAATGCTACATGGTTCATTTTTTTAATTGCAACCAGAGGTTGTTAAAAACTCATTGCACAACTTTTCTATTTCAGATGGAGTTTTATTTTACCACCAAGGACGGTAAAGGTGATAAACAGAATGTTGTTTTACCCCACAGATGACACCTTATCTAATTAACTTGTTTCCGGATCTTATTTTCCCGGAAAAGCTGTCAGACGATAATTTTGCGCAAAGATATCATTACAACCACCTTAAAATACCACACAGAACAGCCTAAATCGTAGATGTAGCAGGTTATGAGTTTAACAGATTTAAATTACGACATATGAAATGAATATGAATCAGTTGTTGCCTTCTTGTCAGGTAACAAATAGCAGGAGTTTTTAGCTTCCATGGGAAATAAACATTTACGCTACAGGTTGATACCGAGTCTGCCTAATAAAAACATCGTCAAAGTATTGCTGAAAAAAAGGATTTACATTCATTAACATGGGCGAAGGTCATCAAATGGGCCAGAATCATTAAAAAGCTATCAAGCGATGCAGAACCTATGCTTACTATTGGTGGATGGCCCTCTGAAATAGGTAGGCCTTATATAAAATCATGCAGTATTAAATGTTTTGGTGTGTAAAGGGGGGTTATATAAACACATAGTAAGGTAGCAAAAGATGATCCAGTGCATGTTGTCTATGCTCCGCAGAGGATTCAGAACATTGCGAGCTATGGTGCTATGCTAGAAATTTCCCGATGGGTACACGTGTCTTCCTTAATGGACAGATAGGGTAGCTGGGTACTTATAAAAATCAACATTGTGCATTTGAACCTTTTTAAATTCGAGGCTATTCCAAAAGGGTTGAAAATGGCATATTGATTATGTATTCAGCAGATTATTAATTATTGATAGTGACTCACCTGCAACCATCCCCCGGTCACGACATATGTTGTTTGGTGACTGAAGAATTCAAGCAAAAAAGGCTAAAGGAAATGTAAGTAAGGGAGTGGTTACAAATCATCAAAGAGTCTCGCAATGAATACAATTTCCAGGTGCCTTTCGAGCAAGTAGCTTTCTATTAGGAATGAAGAGGACAAACTAACTAATTTCTTGTGAAAAATACAGGAAAACACAGTACCAGCATGTCCAAGAAATTTGAAGAATTGTCCAATGATATTTGTGATAAAGTGAATATGGTACACGAAAAAGTTCATCAAAGCTGTGACAAAAGTCTAGATGTAACATAGCTGGCTGTTATGAATTGTAAAGGCTTAGTTAAAGGTAGTTAAAGATATTGTGAAACATTTTACCATTTAAAGCTATATTGAGTCTGAACCAATACAGTGGAACTCTGGAGAGGTAGGAGTGAAAGCATTATAAAATGATATCGTTACAGATATTACACGTTGTGGTGACAAAGTGTGTTTGGCATTGATTGATGGTTGTGGTTAGTTGTTAATTGTTAAACATGCAGGAAAAGGTGATTTAAGAGGTTGCCGATGCTCTTTTGAAACCTTTACAAGTCTGAATCCGCCAAGAAATTTTTTTATATAATGTCAGATCATTTAAAAACTGCCATGTTAACGAGTCCTTACCAGGTTTGGGGTGTTATGGTAAACGTTTACACCGGCCATCGTCTAACATGAAAACGTATAGCTGACTGTATCGAACATTGAGCAAAGCCACCAACAATCAAATATACTACTAGCAAAAGTTGCGTTTTGCTACACCTTTAGCCTAGGCATTTAGAAAAATACAACTGGTGAACAGAGGAAATGATGGAAAAGCAAGGTGGATTGACAGTAAAAGTAAAAATGCTCATATAAGTAAAATTTTATTTATGTCATTTGTCACATTTGGGCAAATATTGATTATGTTGAAACAGTAGACTGTGCTGTAGGTAATAGACTAAAGAAATGTTCAAGTTATGTTTAATATTCACATCCGATAATCCTGCACCTAAAGGCAAACTCAAGGCTTTTTCCTCCAAGTAGATTTCCTGTGCTTTAAGGAGCCAGCCATAATTGCCCAGTATTTTTTCAAAACAAGCAGGTCTAACTTCCCCTCTAATGGTACAAAACTTTAAACTTCCATCCATTGGTGTTTCATCAGAATTAATATCAGCTGTGGCTATTGAGTATTTCATCATTGTCATCTATTCCTTACAGGTGTTCATGGTGTCCAGTAGGTAGAAATTTGAAAATTTCACTCTCTTTTATTCCAAGACTGAGTGAATGTGCATGGCAGTAAGTTAATACAGCTTTTCGTTGTACTTCCAAAATTCGTTGTGATTCACCAAATGTTCTTTCTATTTTGTTACGAGCGCGATCGTAGCATTAGACCCTGCATTGGGGTGAGGGGAAGGACTTGTTAATCCCAGTAAAATATCTTTAATGGGACGTGTTGTTGTATTTGCTTCAATGCTTGAAACTTAGTGGATTTGTAACAGTTGTTTCACCCAATGAATACAAAACACCAGTTATGGTTTGTTATTTATGTCTGTATATTCAGCACATTTGATGGAGAAGCATTCATTCCCAATGCTGGACACAATATCTTTAGGCATTTCATTTCCTTTTATCTTTGGCGACTCTTGTGACTTAAATATTTATCTCTCCTTTTCTGCCTATTCATACTTTCAAAGCATTGTTTTCTTTACTTCTAGCCTTCAATAACTGTAAAAAGTCTTGTTGTCTTATGATAATTTTTGGTTACAACTTATAAATCTTTGAAATAAAGGCTTGGCGAAGTTTTGTAACACTTTCCACATTAACATAAAATGTTAGCTGAAACTCCTGGTCAGTAATGTCTAATATTGTACCTCCTGGTACAATTCCAGCACAGTTGAAAGAAACATATGTATTTGGAATTTCTCTTAATAGTTTTCCTATTGCTTTCTTGTCAGCAACATCAACAACCTTTATGATAATCCCTTGGTAGTGCAACAGGAAAAGTCCTAGTTAGTTCTTCTTAACAAAGTCAACAAACCGACACTCAATATTCACCATGATTCTCGCCCAATGGTTGTCTTCTCGTGCAAATGGCTTAGTGCTACCAAAATCCCACAATAAAAGTGACCAAAAAAACCTCTTCCCTTCAAACCACTAGCGAATAACAACCACATCTTCCAAGTTCCTTTCAACCGTCACACCTGCCGCAAAACAGCCACCACACCTCCCAACAACGCAAAATCACACATCCGTTCCGCAGTGTTGAGACAAATTATTATAAAACCGCATCCCCCCTTAATCGCAAGACCCTAAAGTAAATAAATCATAAAGAAGTTAATAATTCTCCCCAATCTTATAATCCATAATTCAGATAGGTCTCGTCTCTCTCCCCAGATCTATGATATTTGAGCTTTCCATTCTTGCATTCTTCACATGAGAATTAGTTAGTTCAATTATGAAAAGAAAAAGGTTTTAGAATAGCTAATAAACTGCGTTTGTTACATTCAGAATTCTAATACTCTGAAGATTGTGAATACCGTTTTCAGTTAGAAAAGCAGTTGAAAGGAATATTTTCTTCAAATTCCTGACTGATCTTAGGTTTTATTTAGCATTTTAATTTTTGCAACTGTATCAAAAAGCACTGTCATTGTATGCTTTCAGTGCAACCACGGAAGTTCTTTAAACCTAGATTCTTGAAACGAGCAGCTTAGCTTTTCATATTGCTTATAAGGAAATACGAAATCAGTTGCCTGGTGTGGTCTTTCGATCATTAGACCCTCTCCCTGGCCTTGCATTTTTGCTGCAGTAAATGCACTTCAAGAATAATTTGCGGCGGCAGTAATGCGACATCTGAACTAGACCTTATGAGGTAACTTTAAATGAAAATTAATAGTTTATTCTTGTCTGTTGACCATACTTCATTGACCTTTACATTTGGGGATTTTAAAAAGGTTACAATCAAGCCAAACGTCCTGAAGACACGGGAGAGGCTACAACCCTCTAGTCCCCCAGCTCCGCTGTCCATATTCTATGTATAATAAATTCAAAAAATTGTAGCTATGCTATTTTAGAATTATTGACTGTAAAGTCTCTGATTGATTTACAACTGGAATGATAGGTTTGAAATTAAGCATTCTTTTTTTTCGAAATGTTAAAAGTAAGATAGGTAAGATAGAATATACACAATTAATTTGAAACAGTTCATATTTTAACCAGAATATTTTCTTAACAAAATATACTTCATCCTAAAGTTGCAGCATTTGTACAAGGTCCTTTTTATAGAAGAATGATCTTTTGATAAAAAGACAATTAAAAAGAGATAAAATGACCCACACAGAAAATTGTTAGATGGATATTAAGGAATCGACAGACGAAATAGATACCCTTTGAGTAGCATTCAAGTGCACTGTATGCATGTACTCTTTTGACGTCATAAAAAAAGAAAGGAGTTTACTTTTTTTTTGTTTTAAAGCATATATATATATATGACTATTTTCTTTTGGCTGCTCCCATTAGGGGTGGCCACAGCGGATCAGCTTTCTTTCCACTTTGTCAGGTTTTAACAACTTCTTCACCTACTCCAATCGCATTCATAACCTGTTGGACAACGTCCATCTATTTTTTTACTCTATTCCATCTATCTGGGAATTAATTAACAACGTCGCTTGAACAATGTACTCGTTGTTCCTATTCTTTATAACCAAGGCTTCTCAGATGTATACTGTCCCCAGTGTATTTCTTTGTTTCTTGTCTTATCTACGTTTGTTTGACTGGCGAAACATCTAAGCCTTCTCAGCTCTATCACCTCAACATAACACTGTTCTTTGTCAATGCTGCCTTTCTTAAATTGTACGTCAAAGCCCAGACTTAAAGTTCTGTTGCTCTTCCTGTTACACTTTTCGCCCTTCATATTTCTCCACCAACCTAGTGTTCTTTTCAGCCACATTGTTTATTGCTTTAAAGACTTGATCCCAGATACTTGACTTCATCTATCTTCTTCAACTCTTCTTGTAGACATAGACTTCCACCGCGTACCAAGCTCTTACAGTGTCTTGTTCTAACTGACTTTCATTTCTCAGCTCTCTGGTGTATCTATCTTTTAAGCCTGAATTCTATGCTGATTGCATAGAATATTCGACCACAAAGATAGTATTCTGTAAACAACAAGAATTCATGAGAACTTCCTTGTCTGGGATTAAATTTCGGCGTGGCTGCAACTAACGACTTTTAAAGGGCTTTATAAATAAAGTTAATTGACTGGATACAATGTGATCAATTTCATATCTGTTTGTTCTTCTACTCAGGAAATTTTTTACTCAAGCTTTCAAAGAATTTTCGTCAAACCCTTTCATATTAACGAATTAAAGACGATCTAAATGTTTGTCAAATGTACAAAAAGTGTTTTTGAAATATACAAAAGTGTTCTTGAAATGTACAAGAAGTCTTTCTGAAATGTACGAAATTGTTTTTGAAACGTGCAAAGCCCTGCTGAAAAGTAAATTGAAAAATGACACCGTTAATGTCAATTCAAATCGATATATAGTATATACATGCAATTTTCTAGAACCTTATACATGAACAATTCTGCTGTCTCTGCGTCATCTACTTGCATTTATCATAATAATTTTTAATGAATTAGTACTGATAATTATTATTTGCTAATGATTAGGAGTTCCACTTTTAAGTTTATTGTCGTACCTTGGTTCAACCTGGTTTTAGCGATAAAATATGCATACCTATATACGTCAATAACAAATCAAATGTGACTAATTTTAAAGGCCATATCAATAAACTTTTCAAATTAGAGCTTGTTTTTCTTTTTCTATCGTCGTTCTTTCATTGACACTCAACACATTTTTGGTCCTTCGTTTTACCCGACTGTTCACTTTTTGTGGCACCCCCAGAACCAAATTTGATGAAGTGTATAGTAATCATAAGAAAGGTAAACGGGGAAAAATGAGAGTAAGTGTGTGTGTGTGTGTGTGTGTGTGTGTTTGTGTGTGTGTGTGTGTGTGTGTGTGTGTGAGAGAGAGAGAGAGAGAGAGAGAGAGAGAGAGAGAGAGAGACAGAAAGGACTTCACAGATAGAATGGATAATTGATAACTCTTGGTACCAAAATACCTTTGATACAAACGCCTTATTCTGAAGATCTATACTGTTAAGGAACTTCCTATATCAGAGATCAATTAAATTCTTGAAATGAAACTAGAAACATCTCACCTCAAAAAAGACGAGGCGGAATAAGTTAAAAAAAACCCCAAAAACACAAAAATCTTAATAGTGATCAAATTCAAACCCATACTTTCAATTTAGTGGTAATCCTATGTTAAAACTTGTGGAGTCGCTTTTCTAATACAAGTCATACAGCTAAGCTTGAAAAGCCATAGGTGTTGTAGTATATAAGAAAGATGATTGATTAAATTGCAAAAACTATACTATTATTACTAATATTACTACAGGTACTATTCCTACTACTACTACTACTACTGCTACTACTACTGCTACTACTACCAAAATTACGACAACGAGATATGGTACTCCTCCTTCTACTACTGCTGCCACTACTACTAATTAACTTAATCAGATCTACAAACCCTTTATATCAATTGTTAACTTAAAAATGACGACCTAATTTCATGCTTACTACCGTCACAAGCTGGCTGTCAGCTAAGTTGAGGCGTCATTGAACAAATGTTTGCTTTATAACAACATAACTAGAACAAAAAAGTTCATCTATATCGACAGAAAATTTAAAAATTATAGTATTTCTGGATTTCAAAACAACCTCTGAAAGATTCAAAATAGAAAAACGTTGAAAAGTGGTTCCAAAAAATTTCCTTAAAAAATTCCTTAAGTATGTTTAAATCCTCGTAACACGAATCTTTAGTGAAAATAAAACCAGAGCACCTTATATCCTTACGAAATGGAATAATTGGATTAATACATCGTGTCAGCACTCCTGTCCTGTACAGCTACCACAGTTGTCATTTAAAAAACTGAAATAGAGTGCAGGAGCGACTTTCTCCTCAGGGACAAAAATATTACGGGTCTACTTTAGCATATAATGATAACATTGGACTCGTAAACAGTAACAACTACTCCACAAAACTTTGCTTCAAATCTGGCGTTTGTTGTAAGGAAAAGTAAAGTAGACAAAACCTTAAAGAAAGCCATCTATAACAACAGGTCATACCAACTACAGTATATTTCGGATAATCGCAATGCCTCGGTTGCACGGAAAAAAATTGCAATTAACCGAAATTGTGTTTAACCGAAAATGCTCTTCTCTCTGATTTTGAACGGGCTGGGGACCGTCATAATGCTAATTGCACTATGGCCTCATTAAAAAGCATTTGTTTTTTGTCCTTTTATCGTTTTTAGTTTTTTTTTGTTTTTTTTGTTGTTTTTTTTTGTTGTTGTTTTTTTGCAATGTACTACATGTATTATAGTTTAATTCGACTTGAAAAAGGATGTTAGCACAGTTTGCTTTCTGAACTTTGCTAAGTTCTGGTGNTAAGAAAAAAACTGAATTTGTTCATTGTGGACCCAGACTATCAGCTTCCAAATACCAAGCAACCCGATAGATTTGAGAATAGACCGGAGATGGTCTCTGGCTACTTCTAATCTATTACCTTTGTGTATTGTCAACGTGCCTTCCCCTTTCCTCTCTCTCACTCTCTCTCTCCCTCTCTCCCCCCCCCTCTCTCTCTCTCTCTCTCTCTCTCTCTCTCTCTCTCTCTCTCTCTCTCTTTCTCTCTCTCTAGGAGTTTCTATCTCTGACCTATAGCAACAGAATTTTACTGTATCCTGGCTTCTCAAGGACTTCTTCACTTGACACATTAAATGTCCAGGAGATATATAGCATTCTACTGCCAGCAGCAATATTTTTTTCCGTTTTGGGGATTGTCCAACGTTCACTTTGATTGTTAGTGTGGAAAAGATAAGCTTTTTAAAACCTTAACCTGTGTTCATTACTAAGACTTCTATCCTAGTACATTTTTTACTTTTGTAAATGCCTTTTTTAGCTATACCAATCCTTTTATTGATTTCTTTAATGCATTTAACATCTGAGATGATAATGCTTTAGAGATAATTGAATCATTCTGTCTTTTTTTATCCTTGCTCTGTCGGTATAAATAGTGCAGGGCATTGATACATTTCGGAAAATTAAACCATTACTAAAATCAAAGATTGTAGCAACACATACAAGTCAACGGATATGAAATATACATTCTTTCAGTCCTTACGTAATGAGACGACAGGATCATTTGGGATGACAAACTTCCTAAAAAGGTTACAAATAACTAGTTGTGATATAACCTTAAGACTGACCTCAAATTGACCGAAAAAACTCCAAAATAACAACACTATGAAATGTTACTAAGTTCTTCTCGACGTAAATTCAAATGGAGGAACATTATGTTCAGTTGGTCAAAATATCCATGTCTGGTGCCATGCCAATAAATTTACTCTGGATAAGAGACTTTTCTCTTTACAAAAATGTCAAACAAATTTCGTTATTTACCACAGGTATAAAGAACGTAAGATAATGGTCGTTGGATATTGTTAAAATTTACATAAACTGTTTTCTTTCGTTTTACTTAATACATCTATTAATAATTCTTATTATCTATATTGTACATTTTAAGGAAAACGTAAACAGGAAATTCCTTTTCAGCCGGTACAGGTGTTCATTTCTAACTAAACGCTGGTACAATTGGTATTTTTAAACCATAATAATGAAAGCGAACTCCAATTTTGGTTTCTGGTTAAGTAAGTGGTCAAGAAATGAAAATTATGAATGGAAAATGAAAGGTCTGATTCGATTTCGTACAATAAATTTTGTTAATGTACAGCATGGAATGTATAGAGGGCAGTAGAAATTGGATTTTCTAATTTTATCCTTTTGATTGTAAAAATAAGTATACAGCAAATTGATTTAATGTCACCAGATCTCTGCACTTTTATACATTTTAACCCTTTTTGGAACATCTTCAAAACATCTTCAAAGGCCTAGCATAATATTCACACACATCAATAAAACTCGATTGTTTTTTTGTTTTCTTTACGATAAAAGTAAGTGGTCACAAGATGACTCCGGTGAGCGACAAGAGCTGGCGAGTTTCTCAGAGGTTATTTTACGTTTCTTTGCAAAAATTCTCACTTTTGTCCTACCAGATAAAATAAATTTTACATTTGAAAAAAGAAGCCGCTTATTGAATTTACACTGTTTATGTTTTAAAGAGACTACCTTCTTTTTCTCCAAAGATGTTACTTTACTGAATGACGTTTGTTGTTTCGTATACTTTTTGGTTATTCTGATTAATTTCCTTACGTTACTCAGAATTTGAACAATACCGTACTTTGCAAAGGTCTTTTCTCTGCTTCCTTTTCCTTTTCTTTGGTGAAAAAATTTCCTAAAATGGCTTTGAAAATAAGTACATTTTCCAAGAGTATTCTTTGCTTTAAGGTCAAATGTTTCAAAAGTTCAAATAAAGAGATACTAAAAATGCCTCTCGACCGTTAAGAACAGTTGCTGGACTTCTACGTTTAAAAGCTTTTTTGGTTCGAACGCTCCCCCTTTCAGTGCTACTACATTAAATACAAAAGTTATCATTCTGTTCCACTGTTATACCTTTGTCTACAAAAAATCTAACGAAAAAAAAAAGAAATAATCTGGATTGAAAAGCAGCTTAAGCAGCAGCTAGAAACAGTTTTTCATTTCTTTTTCCAAAAACGGAGCCAGCAAAACTGAAAACGACCTTTTTTGAGCTAAAAAGTAGCAAAGGTGGGAGTTTGACAGGGTAAGCTAGAGCCACTCAAACCGTGTTATCAGTACTGTACAATTAAGAGTGGCCAAAGGGTAGTCACTCAATAATATGGTTTGTATAAACACTTCCTTTATCTATACCGTTTGTGGAATTATTATTAAGAGAAAATTAGACAAGATACATCTAAACGTGATGAATACATAGCTTGCTTTTAAATACAAAATAAATATTTATAGAAAGAATGTAAAAAGGAAATAATCTATCCATCTTTGTGGCATGTTGTTCGACGATGCTGATAATGTCAGTACAATCCTTCTTTCCTTTAATGGTTATTGTACTTCATATGCTGTCCAAGAACCTCCCATTCGTCTGAGATATCCTTTGTCTTTCTCTCTCACTTCCCTTCAAATTTTCCAGTCATTGCTAAATGTTCAATATTTTCTTTTCTATAAATGTAACCTAACAATCTCATTCGAAAACAAAAAAGTACTTACGTTCTCAAAGGCTCTATCGCTCTATATCTCATAGGATTCTTATTGATTTCATAATTTTCAAAAGCTAAATGATCTTGCCTGTTCCGCATCCTTGTAATACCGCAATAGAAGCAGGTTGTCAACAATGAATAAATAAATATAATAAATAAATAATATAAATAATAATAAATGAAAATTGACCTACATCACCCAAGCTTCTAAAAAGCAATTTCTTTAACGAAAAGATAATGACGAAACTCTCAAATATTTTGTGACAGATTAGTTTTGGAGAGATCAATATCGAAATTAGTATAGTTTTTTCAAAGAAACCTCTTTGACGTACGTTTAACCAGATTGTTGAAATTTTGTTTGCACCAGAGTATTTTCTTAAAAATAAGCTGGTGTTTTTAACAAAACTCAGCTCTACTTGTACAGTGTAGTCGTTGCAAAGATAAAAGGGTACATCCTCGGAAGTAATTTTTGAAAGTTCCATATCGAAAATACGAAAAGTTATATTTTTGTGAAGCCTCAGAGGATTTTTTATTTCAGAAAAAGGTCAAACATCTGATATAGCCATTACCACGCTTTGTCTGAAATGAGGAGTAGCAACAAAAATTTTACTTTAAAAAGGAGAGCTCTAGCAACTCGCTGTCATGGATTTTCTTTTAATATCACTGTGACAGATGTTAGCTGTAAATGTAAGTTGCCCAGTAATGTATTGGGTACCGTTGGAGAAATAACAGCTCTGGTGAAGATCTCAAAAAAAAAAGAAAAACATATCGATATATCAAAGGAAATCTTCAAAATAAACAGTAGAGATTCCTTGTGAAAATATTATGTCAAACAAACGTTTGACAGTGTTATGTGGATGGTACCAGAAGGTTGTTATTAACTACGCACATCCTGTTAAATTGAGCTAGAAACGTATCCATAACGAACAATTAAAATGAGAGAACCCTGTGAACATGGAGTGTTACCCCTATATACAAAAACAGTTTTAATTTTCTTGGACTTCAGCTTGTTCAAAATTACCTTTGCTTGATTGACAATGTTTTCCAAACTTTAGGAAAGAAGGGGATAAGGGGTGCTATTTTTTGGTTTCCAAAACGTAACTTTTCAAACTTTCGAGAATATGAGAGATTTGTAGATAGGTAGATAAAAAAATGCATCATTGACGTTCACAGGGTAAATGATGATTGCAACAAAAATATAATTTCTTGAGTTGAGAGAAATACTGACAGTCAGTTAGTTACAGACTGTCTAGCAAAAAGAGAAGAAGCGATTACGGAGCTGCTCTTTCCTTTATTACAGAATTTATGAAACAGTACACGAAATTTTCAGAGAAGACAAATTTTGCAGGCCATCTTCTCACACGAAACTTACTGAAAATACAATTGGAACCAAAAAAATTAGAAAGCCAAAGAAAAGCAAAAAAATGGCGTAAAAGATACCAAGTAGCAACTATATTGCTGCATATACCGTATGTCCTCCAAAGTGCGGCCCCTCAAACGAACGCCATCTCTTGAGGAAGAATTTTAACTGTGTCCCACCTGGATAGTGATTCTCTAATGAGTCACATTAATGATTGAACATTTTTTTGCAGTGTTACGCTTTGTCATTAAGGGATTAGGAATCTGTGGCTCAAAAGAATTTAGACCAGTTGATTAACACCATCGTTACTGATTTGGTCTAACTTAGACGTCTTCACCAGAAATTTGAATTCGTCTCAGTGGATATCTACCCCCTGGACGAAAAACCTATGTAGAAAGATACGGTTGCAAGTTGCAAAAACAATCATGTTTTCTCACAAAGTACATTCTTTGAAAACTTTTGCCAGTTTTAAGTCTGAATAAATGAGTAAAGAAAAGCTATCTTGGACGCATTGGCGTAATATAACATAAATTCCAGGAATGATGAACGATGAACGATGACGAAATATACAGACCTGTGCTCTACAAGCAACTTTTTAATCAGTTGAACTATCTTCCCATACAAACAAATTCATAAGATTACATGAAAATTGCTAGACCTTACTTTTGAAATCCAGACAGACCATATATGTATCTCAGAAATTTAAGTTCTCTTTAGAATGTACATTTCCGCCAAGGTACAAAAGCTGCTTTAAATCATTATCTTCTGGTAACCAATTCAAAATCGTAGCTAAAGAGGAACTGCGCGAGAGAAACAGAGATATCACAAGAGAAAACTGAAGGATCCGACCAAGTTTAAAGAATACAACCTTATTCATAGCATCAGGCTTCAAGTCTTTCAAGAAATGATGGAGGAACAAGGAGGCATTAAAATTGGGAAGAGGTGGAAGGCAGTTAAGGAGAAAGTGACAATGGATAACAGAAAGTACTTTAGCTTTAGTAAAATAATGTAAAAAAACAAGGTCCTTGGGTAATCGAAAGAGATCATCGTCTTTCTTGATAGCAGTTCAGATTCCTCTGCAGCAATATCAACAAACAAAACAGATATTGACGTCAAACTACAGGTAGGCAAGGCAAGCGCAACATTTTTGCGACTGAATACATCCTGAATTTCAAAGATATGTCAAACTCAACAAAGATAAGGTATTTCGATATCAATGCAAAAAGAGAGAGAAAGATATATATATATATATATATATAAGATAAGATAAAACACGAAAAAATAAGAACTGTGATTGCAACTAATAGTTTCACGATATTTCGATCATCAGGCTCTGCTATATGCATTGAGCACTTTTTGATACGAATACACAATATATATATATATATATATTTAAAGAGAGAGAGAGAGAGAGAGAGAGAGAGAGAGAGAGAGAGAGAGAGAGAGAGGAAACTTTGAAACGGTAGTAAGATACCGAGGAAAAATAAGTAATCCTCGCGAAGAATATCAACACTCTTTTTAATGTCCACCATTGAAGAATCCTTCATATTGCTTACGACAAGAAGAGAAAGTAACAGAGAAAAAAATGCAGAAAAACCTTTTTGAAGGGAAACAATGGGAGGATGATCCCTAAATTGGGTCACACCTGGAAACCGCTGGAAAAATGTACCCAAGGAAAAAAATGGCTAGAGGGTCCTGGTTGACGGGCTATGCCTCAGAGGTGGTGACAGGCGTCAGTAAGTAAATACCTAAGTGTTGATTATGATTAATCTTTTCCTCCTGACAGTTTACTTTTCACTGATCCATGTTGATTTTTTTAAATATGATTTTTCTTGACTTATTGGATTAACAGATCAAATGTAATAAATGTAATTATCTAGAGACTATTAATTCGTTTTCTATTTTGAAAAATACAGCTGTCTTACTACTAAATAACATGCCTAACGTGTGCTGTTTATCAAGGCCAGTGCTTATTGACAGGCAGCAATGACAGAGAGGTTTATTAAACTTTGATAGTGAAGATAAAAATTGAAAGAGTGTTGTTATGATTTTACACAAAGAACCAAAGAAGAGAATATAATGAGCTGCAGTCTTATAATGAAAGAATGAAGAAAATCAGAATAGAGAGAAAATATCATGAAAAGAACCAAGGTAAATATTTAAAGCCTTGTAAGTAATGAATTCACAAATACAGGTACATAAGGAGCTGATTGTTGCGTATGACCTAAATGGGCACGCAGGAAGAAACAGAGGGGCTTTGAACGATGGTATGGGGCAAACACGAGGCAACACCAACGTAGAGGGAGAGAGGATTCTAGACTTCGCTCGAGTCTCTGACCTGGCCCTGGTGAATATTTTATTTACAAAGAGTGATGCTCAGAATTCTACTTTCCAAAGTAGTTCAAATCACACAGAATTGGCTACAACACAGTGAGAAGAAAAAGTCTGTAAAGTGAAAAATTGTGAGGCGATTCTTGGGGAATTTGTAGCTATCCAACATCGTCTACTAGTGATGGATTTCATCAAGGAGAAGAAGAAACAAAAAAGAAGGAAACGAAAAGAGATAATTCATTGGTGGAAGCTGAAAAGGCCTGAGGTACAAGTTGTAGTATAAAAAAATTTGAGGATACGTTAAAGACATTAGAGGACGAACCAGAAATATTTTGGAAGAAACCTATCCTAAAATGATTGAAGGATCAAAAGAGGCACTCGAACTGTCCGTTCCAGGGAAGTACATCGAGAAAGAGTCTTGGTAATGGGATAAAGAAGTTAAAGAGGCAATATCAGCAATAAAGGAGGCATACATATATGAAAGCTAAATAGATCAGATAACGTGGCAAGTTAGTAAAAATTTTCTACCCTTGTTTTTCTCTCCAAACAGAGGATCGAAGACATTGGAGCTTTGGGCACGCACCCAATATTTTACAAAAAATAGAGATTCGGTCTTTCAGCAATTTTTTGAAATAGCAATGTCTTCATTGTATGGCCTTGAGTGTAACGTTCTTCAGTCGGACTTTTCTTTGTGTTCTTGTGTCCTCTCTCATAACCTTTATGTTAAAATCTTCAAGACGGAATCTCTGAAATTATAATTTATCCCTCAATATCCATGCAACCCGCTTTACACCTTTAAAATGCGTGTTGCTGCTCCTGATACAACGTGAGCCAGAAGATTTAATTCTTGCAACACTTCTGTTAGTAGAAGTGAATAGCTGTGAAGATTACTGGAGGATCAATTGCAGGTATCGTAAGCAGCATGCGCACACCAAAGCACCAAATAACAAGGGCAGTATATATATGAGTATGAGGACAGAGAAACGTAATGTCAAGGACATTATTATGAAGCCAGTTACGGAATTCTTCATCAACTCTTGTGATGTCTCCTGTGATCCCTATCACGGGACATTCAAAAAAGTGTTGAGGAGTTTCTTCATCGCCACAAACACAGTATGGGTTATTGCTATGGCGGATCTTATACATAAAGAAGGCGTGAAGGACAAAAGCCGAGCGGAGGAGATTGAGCTGGACCCAGCTTCTTCGTTTAAGGTCATGACGTTTAGGCTTTGACGTTGGGGTGGGTATGAATTGACGTAGCTGGTGTGTCACTTTATTCCATCTGTCGATCCAGCGTGCCTGAGCCCAGTTTTAACGTGATTTTTTCCATCCCCTCGAGGAGAGCATGGGTACGTTGTGTCAAAGGGTTTCTTGATTTTAATTGCATACCTGCAGGTGGGTTACGCATGATGTTATGCAAGATATGTGATTTTTCTGTCACATGTTTGTATAAAGCGATACAGTTTTTACGTCTACGAATGTCTGCGGGTTCGATGCGGCAGAGAACTGGCAATATGTCTGTTGGTGTGGATTTGATGCACCCACTGATGAGCCGCATGCATTCATTAAGAGACGAATCTAGCTTATTGCAGTGACTAGAGTGGGACCTAACAGGGAGCAATATTCTGCTACCGAGTAGCAAAATGCAATGGCAGTTGTTCTAAGCGTTGTGAAGTCAGTCCCTCAGTGGTTCCTAGCAAGTCTCTTCATTAAGGTGACACTTCTGGTCGTTTTGGCAGCTGTATTTGTCAGCTGTTGCTTATACGACAATGTTCGATCTTGAGTTACGCCAAAGTATTTTGGCATTGGGTCAAGCTTAATCAGTTCGCCCTCTATTTGCATTTGGAGCTTGTAGTTCGCATAACGACTGACAAGATGGGAAACACTGAAGACAGTTTTAGTGGTGTTTAATTTAGGACGCCAATTAGAAAAATATTCGCTGAGTTGATTTAAGTCGTTGGAGAGAGCATTTTCTATAGATGGAAAGACATTATCACTGTTAAGAAGGGCAATGTCATCGACGTAAACATACTTTTTGCTTTGGGTTGTTTGTAGATCGAAAATATATAAGTTAAACAGAGCTGGTGCCAAAACAGAACCTCACAGGACTCCATTTACAAGGGTTCGGCATCTGGATTTCTCGTTTCCGATTTGCACGTAGAAGCGGCATTGACAGATTATTGACATTATCACTCTAACCATCTCTTTACTTGGGATAGTCTTAAGTAACTTTAATGTCAATCCACGATGCCAAACAGTGTCGTTGGTAGGAGAGAGATCAACTAGTACAATACCTGCTTTTTGTTTATTGTTAAAGCAAATTTTAATGTTCTCTGTTAGCAGCACTATTTGGTCTACTGTACATTGGTTAGTCCTGAAGCCAGCTTGTTCTTCCAACAAAACACTTTCCATTATAGGCTTGAACCAATTATTATATACCAGTCTTTTAAAAAGTTTGTAAGGAACACATAACAAACTTATCGGGCGGTAGCTGCTAGATGAGTTACTTGGTTTGTTTAGTTTGAGCACAACAACAACTTTGGCAAGTTTCCAAATCTCAGGAAACCTACTACGGTTCATACAGTGGGACAGGAGATTGCGTAGTCAGTTGAAGCACTTTTCACCTAGGCGAATGAAAAACTCAGAATGGAGATTATCAGGGCCTGGGGCTTTGCCTTTTTTAAGTACCTCGATTGCAGTATAGAGTTCTTCTACAGTAAATTGACAACACAAGTCTGCGTCGACTGACGGGGAGTTCAATTCTGCTTTAAGTTGACGGATTACTGATCTTGTAAACTCTTTATTAGGCTGAGGAGTATTCTTGAGAGGACATGTAGCACCGCATTTGGGCTGATGAAATTTGGAATTGATGAGATCTTCTTTCATGTAAGCTTTATAGTAGGCCAAGCTTTACTGCTTGAATATTTCATGTCAATGTCTTTGACCATCGAAATCCACTTTACTTTGCGCTGATTGTTTATGTGTTCTATGAATTTGTTAGCGGTGTCCTTTTTCTCATCAGTAGCTTTTGCATTATACTTTGCTAGGTTATTGGACGTTTCATCCCATTCTGATATATACGGAGATCAAACACCTCTAGGAATAGACTTTTTTGCCTCACCAATTAAGCTTCTTTGGAAGGCAATGTAAGCGATGTTAATATTTTCATCAGGAGATGGAAGAATTTCACACATCTTTTCACTGTCTGACTTTAACTTATTCCAGTCTGCTTTGTTGAAGTTCCATCTTGGTATTGGAGTAGATTGAGTATACTCTGGGAGAGCCGGGTGAGTAATGATAGTTGGGCGGTGCTGCGACTTAGGGAAGTTCTCTCCGACTTTATGTGCAAGATGTGGGACAAGGCTACCAGCGTCCGTTGATTAGAAAGTTAAATGTAGGTATTCCAGACAGCGGAATGAAATGTTTTAGATTATTTTGGGTCGTATAGTAGGCTAAGGTCATTGTTGCTAGCCCATCCGTGGAGAGCTGCGCCACGAGGATTATTGCTAGATATTCCCATGATTTGTGGTGTGAGCTGAAATCACCTGAATAGATTGCGGGGTAGTTGTAAACAGGAGGCGGAGGCATAAAATTTCCACTTGGAGGTTTGTAGATATTGGTTATCGTGATATCATCATTGATAGACATGGCTACCCATTGCATTGCATTGTCAGCTTTCTTCTTCTTCTAAGTGCCTGGTCTGTAGATGTTGGCTATCATGATGTTCCAATTGACCCTGTTCCATGTCAGATGTAAAATTTCACTTGTTTGTATTTCATTCCTCCAATTGTTCGCCACATGCTCCTTCAAATTTCCCAAAGACATTCTTCGCTACCGCCCTCTGTCTCTGGTTCCTTCTATACATCGAGTCAGTACCAAGTTCTCCAGACCCTCCCTTCTCATGATGTGTCCCAAGAAATATGCCTTCTTCGAACTGTCCTCAACAGGTTCTGTTCCGTTTCTGCTCTTCGTAAAACTTCATCGTTTGCTACATGATCAGTCCACAATATTCTTAACATCCTCAAGAACCACATTTCAGCGGCTTTCAACTTCTTTTCCAGTCCGACTGATATTGTCCAGCATTCACACCCATACAGCAGGGTAGATGTTACGTAGCACTGCAGTACTCTCATTCTTGTGGACATTGACATTTTCTGGTGTTTCAAACTTTTTCCTAGTCGATCAAAGGCATCCTTTGCTAATCCAATTCTCCGCTTTATTTCAACGTCACATTTACCATTCTGGGTGATGTAGCTTCCCAAGTAATTAAACTTGTCCACTTGTTAGATTTTGTCAGTCCCAATGAATAATCTGCATCCAGGAATTTGTATTTTGCTTACTACCATACACACGGAATTTTTGCGATTTATTTCGAGTCCTTTCTTCTTGCTTTCATCCACTACTTTGTTCAAAAGGTCCTGCAGTCCTTACTGAGAGTTTGCAGCTAACGTAGAGTCATCTGCGAATCTCTTGTTATCCAGGTTGTGACCACCAACACTAATCCCATCCAAGCCTTTCAGTTCTCTAAAGATCTTTTCCCCATTTAGGTTAAATAGGTCTGGAGAAAACACGCAGACACCGTCTTATACCTCTCTTGATCTTGACGTATTGACTCAGTTCAATATCTACACGTATACAAGCAGTTTGTTCCCAATAAAGGTTGTGGAGGAAGCGAAGATCTTTGCCATCTAGATCTAGTGCTATGAGGTCTTAAAAAGTTTCTCATGTTGGACTTAGTTGAATGCCTTCGTGTAGTCTATGAAACACAGGTATAGATCCTTCTTCATCTCTATTGGTCTTTCAGCCAACATTCGAATCATGAAGATGGTGTTTCTGGTTCCCGTATCTTCCATAAAGCCACACTCTTACTTCCCAATTTCTCTTTTGATCTTCCTTCGAGCTCTGTTCATGATGATTTTCAGAATCAGTTTAATCACGTGACTCATCAGACTTTTTGTACGATTTAATTCAGAAGCTGTAGCACCTGGATTTTTAGGTAGTGCGATGAAGATGGATTTACTTAGATCTTCAGGGATTTCTCCACTGTCGAGCATTCCTCTTTCGCTTCTCTACATTTTATTCTGATTTGTTGGTTGAGTGTTCTTTTTCCCACACTCCTTCTGTCTGTTGTTTGTTGTCTTTCTTTCATTAGTTCTAAGATCTCTGATGTCATTCATTTATTTTTAGGTTCTTTTTCTTTCTCCGGTAAGACCTTCTTTACTGCTGAGACTACCGATTCTTTGAATTTTTTCCATCAAAAATTGAGCTCACCTTCATCTTCAAGGTTTTCAAAATGATTCTTGACTTCTACGTTAAATTATTTTCTTGTTTCTGAATCTTCTATCAATTTTTCATCCTGCGGTTTTAGTTCTGTTTTCATTTTCTTTAGTTGTTTTAGCTTCAGTTTCAATTCGCGGACGACTGGTACATAGTCACTTCCGCAGTCTGCGCTAGAGTATGTCTTGCAATGCTGCACTGAATTTCTGAAACGCTGATTGATAGTTACGTAGTCTAATTGATTCTTCGTTTCCCCTCCTGGGCTTCTCCAAGTCCATAGTCTTCTCGGGTGCTCTTAGAACCATGTGTTATTGATAATTTGTTCGTTCGATGTGCACCATTGAACAAATCTCTCTCCTCGGTCTTTTTGTTCGCCAAGACCATGTTTTCCTTTGAGTTTTCCTTCTTTAACTTGACCTACTTTTGCATTTGGATCTCCCATTATCAGTATTACTTCTTGTAGTTTGCACTGCGACTGAGCTTTGTCCAATTGCTCATAAAACTCTTCAATTTCCGCTTCCTCACTGTCTGATGTTCGTGCATATACCACTATCATTTATATGTTGAACGGCTTTCCTTCAGCTTCACTAACAAAACTCTCTCTGATAGTTGCCAATACTCTTGGGCACATTTCGCACTTTCTTTGTCTAATAAAAGGCCCACTCCTCTCCTATGAGTATCTTCTCCTGAGTATATCAGTCAAAAATCGTCAGCTATTCTTCCATCTAATTTCCCATAACCCAAGGATGTTGATTCCCTGTCATTCCTTGTTTCACATTCTCAAGTTTTCCAATTTGATGCAGTGTTCTTACGCTCCATGTTCCAATTCTGATACTTTTTTTTAGTCGGGATTGCCTCAGTCACTTGATGACTGTCTTGTCCCCCTTTGCGGCTTCAAGGTAACCATACCAGGTGAGGGGTTGCTCCTGGGGGGAACAATCCCCTTCACGCCGTTATCTGCTTTTCTTAATTTTGGGTTTGTCATCATAATGTTCTTGGCAAGATACGACAGTGGTTTGCCATTCCCTTCTGTTGCGCAGTACCATGTTACAATGGTATACGACACCTAGCCGTTGTCCGTGTCGTGACAGATCATCCGCCTAGCTGCTGCATCAATCCAAGCCGTTGACTCTGACTAGAGAATTCTTCCGCCCTGAAGAAACATCCTACGCCACCGCTGCCGACGTCTTCATCTTAACCCTGACAGGGGAGGCTAAGGGGTTGCTGATACTTTCCCGAGGTTTCAGCCCAAGACGAAGCAAGTCGAGAGGGGGCTCCTTATTTCCCCTTAGTGGACTGTGGTTACCCGATTCCACCTGCTTTCCCTTAACTCCAAAGGCAAAGGTTGTCACCCCTTTCTATAGCAAGATTCTGCCATAGCCGTAGTCATAATGTCAGCTTTACTAGCATCAACAAGCCTTGCAGGTAAATCATTTCTAATGAGGTTAGCGATCGCGTGTTTCGCATGGTGAATGGCTCCAATCAAAGAGTAACAGTAGATTTTGATTTTATCGTCACTTGTAGAATGTGTTTCCTGGAGTAAAACAATGGAGATACTGTTTTTGAGGACGATGTTTTGAATAATTTCGCATTTAGGTCTTGTAAGGCCTTCCAAATTGAGTTGAAGGATAGCTGGACCTGTCTGGTCGTGAAGTTTTGACATGTAACGTACACTTGAAGGTTGCTTCTGTTTTCGTGTTGTTGGCATTTTTTTCCATGTTGAACAGGTACTCACAAGAGTGACTACGTGAAGGTTACCAAACATCCTTCCTGCAAGGGCAGTGATTTCTCCTCATTCTCTGTGTGACAAAACAATCTGTGGGAAATACCAAATGAGCAACAGATCAAATTTCAGACACGAAAAGGACAGCCTCGATTAAAATGTTGTCATAACAACTGATTCTCCCTTTCGAAAACAAAATCAGATTTCACATCATTCTTGCGAAGAGGCATGTGAGATATCAAGCATTTGGGTATTTGTTTTCAGGTACTTCTGTTAGTAGAAACCGGAGCACGGGGTTTATAATAAGATTTTATAATACTTTTGAGATCGAGGACTATTGGTTAGCCATTTTAAATTTGGCCTTGGACCAGAATTTTAACCTTTAGTAGACTGGCCTAATTTGTCAGAACTCAACTCTTTTCACAAAATCTGGGCACCTCAGCTGATGAATGTAGTTTTCAAACGCATAACGAAGATTTTTCTGTGCCCATAACGTTGTTGGTAATGGATGACCGACATAAAACAGGGAACNAAGAGGCATGTGAGATATCAAGCATTGGGGTATTTGTTTTCAGGTACTTCTGTTAGTAGAAACCGGAGCACGGGGTTTATAATAAGATTTTATAATACTTTTGAGATCGAGGACTATTGGTTAGCCATTTTAAATTTGGCCTTGGACCAGAATTTTAACCTTTAGTAGACTGGCCTAATTTGTCAGAACTCAACTCTTTTCACAAAATCTGGGCACCTCAGCTGATGAATGTAGTTTTCAAACGCATAACGAAGATTTTTCTGTGCCCATAACGTTGTTGGTAATGGATGACCGACATAAAACAGGGAACTCGAAGCAGTTAAGGTAAGGTTTTAGTCACTAGCTCTTTGAGTTATCAGAAGGTTAAGATTTGAAACATGCTGGTAGTTCAACCAGGTTGAGCTTGAAGATGAAAGGAAATGTCTTTAAAATGAAGCTGGTGTCTATAATAAGAAATTTTACCTGGTTCGTTTTCTATTGTTATTTGTAGATGAAATATAGGCCCAAGTATAGCACAAGGCCAAGGGGTTAGACTATAATGTAATTTTCTTATGTTTGCGGTGGAAGTAATGTAAATTATACCAAAATAGCTACATTAATGGTTGACTCCTCATAGAAGAGACAAAAATGTATTAATATATATTGTTAATTGTAGTTCACTTTCTATAAGACAAAAACTGTCACCTTAGACAAGGAATTCGTTCTTGAACAATGCAAACCTATTTTGGAAAGAGACATGCTCACCCCACTGATAAAAAAGTTAGATATATAAAATTTACACAACTTTTGGAAGGAAGATTTTATGTGCTACTTCCAATAATCATTCAATGTCTGTACAACCAGGTATGGTATATATGATTACCCACCTACCACTTTTTGTTAAGAGACAAAAGCAACTGCTGATTCCTGTTGTGAAACACTTCAACATTTGACTGTACGATTACCATTATTTTAACCAGTACTTAAATATTTTCGTGCCAAGTGCTATTGACTTATAGCATTCTTCTTGGTTGACAATAGTGATTGGGGACAGAAAGGACACTAAAAATTATGCAGTCCTCTTCAGGGACTGCAAAAATAGTGTAGAGTTGTTTTCCTCACTGGACTTTGTATCAAGGCTGACATGTGAAATTTTGACACTCAGAGAAACTTTTATCAATGATAAAATTTTCTTCATTTTAGAAAATTTCCAGCTATGCTAATGACTCCTTCACCAGCCAGGTCTAGCATTCAAAAAAGCCACATATATTTAGCATGTGGTTGATCAGTTGGGAACCTAAACTAAATTGTTGAGCTACAACTTACAACAAGCTCTGCTACCAAACCTTTTCACTATGACCAGTTTGCCACACATCTTCAGAAAATTCCATGTTCATCCCTGCCCCTTAATCTTTGCTTAATCATGACCTTTCTTCTGGTCCTCCTGGGATGGTTGCTTTTCCTTCAAGTCTCCAGCATTCAGCAGGGAGCAATACTTGGTGGTATGCAATGAAGATTCTAAATCCACCTTTATCAATGTACTCAGGCCTCTTAAGAAATGGGTTTGATGTAGGTCTTCTTGTGTAGGTCTTTATTTGAAATGGCCTTGCCATCAAATCTTTCAGATTTTACTGAGGCATCTCCTTCAGAACAGCAGCACAACATCATAAACAAAGTCAAGATCCTGAAGTCACCTGGTGAAAATCCAATGCAGGCTCCTTCTCTCCCATTCAACAGTTTCATAAATCAGTCCATACTCAGGACAAAAAACAAATGTGAAAGCTTACAGCCTGGTTTCAATCCAGTGATGACCCCAAAGGCACCCAAAAGAGTGTTCTTGTTGATCACTGAGAAAGAAAAGTCAGTGTATGGCAGCTTTATTATGCTGACAACTGTGTGTAGGACTCTTTAGTCCCAGGATAACTTTCAAAGTTCTCCCAATTATCAGCAGATAAAATTGGTGTGTAGCTCAAAAAGTGATATAACTACTGCCCCCTAAAAGGAGAAAGATTAATAGTTATACATAGCCATTAAATTTTGTGTGTTAAAGGTAAATTGCCATTGAATTCTCAATATGTCTTAGAGGGGTGCAAACCAAAGAGTTGATTTTTGAAAAAAGAATCTGTATGGGGATTGATACCCATGGTTAAACAACACTTTGAATAAACAGGATGGTTTTAAAAAAAGCACTAATGTTTTCTATGTTAACAAGCCTGTAAACTTTTTTTCTTTGCTTTTATCTCAGTATGTTATCTTATTAAAAATTTTGCCAGTGAAATTTCACACATTAAAAAAATATTTTAATTAAAAAATTATGTTTATTAATATGCTTCAATGACAACTTTTTGGCACTAGTAAATTATCACTACAAGATAACCTTTTTTCTGGTTCAATTTCTGTGGATTAATATTCTTCCCATTTTTGTAGCAAAAGTAAACAACAATATGTCCGTGCCCAGGGACTGCTAAATTTTCAACGTGAAACTTGCATGACCCCATATGGTATAAGATCAGTTAGGTTACATCAATCTACAGATACAGCTAATGTTATGGAAAAGGTGAGATTTTCATATTTTTATCAATTACTTGAAATGAAGTTTTTTATGTCCTTTTTTGGCATATTTTCTGCAAGTCATCAGCTCAATATATTAAGTTTTCAGGTATAATGGTTTCAGGTATAATTGTTCGAGCATCTTCTTTTTGTAACATTTGAGTAGATTTCAAACATATCTATGTAAGTAATGCTATTAATTGAACATCATGTGAGGGTTTTGTTTTCCATTTAAGGCTATATAATGCTATAAAATGTGCTAACATTTAATAACTATTACATTAAGCTATTTACCTGATTTGGTAACAATGACAAATATTTGTTTTGTACTTTTGATTTATTTTTGTGGTGGCAGTTGCAACAGAGTTGAACATTCCAGTGATATTGATGAAATTTTGCTGAAATGGGTGACATATTGTATGTTATTTTATACATTTTCTTGATGATGGCTGCTAGCTCCAGTTGTCATCCATGAAAACAATGGATTTTGACAGAAAATGAGAAAACCACTTCATATATCAACTGGCAGCCAAAAATGCTTTATTATCATTTCTTCTTCAATGACTTTTTTGTTCTTGACAGTGATTGGTGTAAGTAGAGTGTTGCTAATAAAGGTTTACCTGCTGTTGATGTGGCTGGAGGTAGTCATAAAACTGCAGTACAGAAAAAGATTGTGTTAGATAGCATGTTGGGACTCATAGCTCAGTTGGTTCCTACTTTATTATGAAGTGAGGTCATCAAGATTGACACAAGCTGAGCTTCAATTTATTAGCATATACATGAATTCTTTATTTTCTCTCAGTGAGAAGTAAATTCCCTGAAGCTTTGTTATTAAGCATCAGACTAATGGGTGATTCATTCTACCAACAGACTGTTGCTCATCTTGAAGACAACTTACTGACTGTGGCTTCTAGTTCACATCATGATGAGCCCTTACCCACTGAGGATGGGCCTCTGTCTTCCACTACAGAGAGACTTTTTGTCTACTTGTAGCTGCCTTTAGTTGATCAACCTCTACCAGCCTTTGTCACACTGATATCTGCACATGGTCTTCAGAGCACAACTCTAAAGTATTTACAACCTCAACTTTCATAGTCTGTGTACTCTCTATTAGCTGAAATAACTACTCAAGAAAATATGCAGGTTCACCATCTTCATTCTTGCTACAGAAATAGCCTAAGTCATGAACAGAACATTAAACTTTCTTATTGTTCATTGAGTATTTATACTGTAAATAAGGTAGAATGTGACACCTCACCTTTCTTTTTCACATTTTTAAATATAGCCTAAGTCATGAACAGAACATTAAACTTTCTTATTGTTCATTGAGTATTTATACTGTAAATAAGGTAGAATGTGACACCTCACCTTTCTTTTTCACATTTTTAAATCATCACCCATGTTGGATCATCTTTGATACAAGAGCAACATCTTCCATGTGTTTGCACGTTGTTCTTCAGTCTACAGGTATTACCCCAAGCAACACATTGTATTTCATTCATTCAGCAGGTAAGTCGGAGCTGAATGTGAAAGTTAAGGTTCACATTACCTTAAATTTTGGAAGCACATGTCCACCTATAATCACTGTTTTGCTGCATAAACTTGACTGTGATACTTTAGCCAGCATTGTATTTTATATAGTTAATGACATCCAGGTACCTCTCAAGTCTAAAAAACATCACCATAAAGAATGCTAAGATAATATATGGAGCTCAAAGCAGTAATAAACCATATAATACTAATGGTGGAAAGTCTTTCATTGTTTGTAATACCACTGGCAAAGTTATGGTATTTGGTCAGTTTTTAGAAATCTTTGCTGATAAGTTGAAGTCATTTGGTGATGAGGTAGTCACTGAGCCATGCATCATGCTTCCATTGTCAAGTACTTTGCCATCTCCTAGCATCTCACTTGTCATCGAGGGCTCAGTTCATATACCCAACCTTAGTAGTTAGGGAGTGTTAGTGAGATCTCATCATATCACTCAGATTTGACATCTTATTTCCCCTTTTCAGCTTCAGCCCACACAGCATGGAAATTTTACGTTGCATTTCACTAAATCATCATTAGCTATTTATACTGCTGTGATTATTCAGCACAAGAAGCAGTAGATACTGATGATAAACTAACATCCAAACACTGACAGTCTTTCGTTGATACAAATATATTATTTTAATCAGTCTTCTTTACCTTGTTTGGTTGGTACCATAACCACAGTGGAGCAACCCAGGCCAGCAACAACATAAGTCCTGTTGAGCTTACCATTTGAAAAAGTAAACTTCCACTTTATAGTCAACATAATTTAAAACAGCTGGAATTTGAAGTTGACAAGTTTGAAGAGCTACAAGTTCTAGCAAAGCCAGAGGACATTGATGCTACTATGAAATTCATTTCACCAAGTTTCCTTGCAAAGAAGCCAGATGGATGAGTTCAATTTGTAAGACCTTTCAAAAATCTTGATCGGTTTGTACCACTTTGCCAACAGCTTCAACCCCATGTAATGATGTATTCACAAAATGTTCATTATTTTTCTTATATTAAAACCAACCCAACCAATAGTTCCTTCCAGATTACATTAGCCAAGAATGTTATTCTATACGTAGCAACTATTACACTATTTAAATAACTTGAAGTATATGTTCAGTCAGCTGTAAGTATGCCAGGATCCCCAGAGTATATGCAGTAGCTAAAACCACTTGTTTTTGGTGACTTCATACAGGAAGGATTTTTAGTCATTATTGCTGATGATTTTTTTGGCAAAGAGGATATTATTGAAAGATAACAACTTGACTTTGTCTGCACCAAAAGTAGGTATCTGTCCTTTGAGCTCAGTAATTCTTGTTTTGCAGTGGTTTGCTGATACTCCTTGCCCCTCTGCTCACACATTATTTTCACTTACACCTGTAACTTAAAACTCTTAAAACTTGCAGCTCAGTGATATCATTTATTGGAGGATCCAAAGCCAAAGACATGCTGCATTCCTTGATATTCCTCTCAGCTGTCACTTCTTCAAGATTTTATTAAAGTATTGGATAGTGCAAACCTTATAAACTGGAAACCTGAATTGAGATCCTATATTAATGAGGCTCAGTCAGCCTTGATGTACTATAGCACTTTGCCAATGTCAAAGTTGTCTGGTCACCTTGCCATTACTGTTGATGCATCACCTGTGACGGAAGGTCTTGGAGCCACATTAGTTATTTTCATTGACTTCAAGAAGCTATTAACTCAGTTTTATAGCTTCAAACTGAACCAAAACCAACTGACATAGGCTCCATGTGAATTGGAAGATCTTGCAATGGTAGCAGGTTTTAAGCATTTTGTACCTTATGCTCGAGAATGCCAACATCCTTGACAGGTTTTGACGGATTTTGAACCATGTGTGTAGGCTTACAAGCGACTTTGTCAGGTACAGTTTTAAGCTCCCACAGGACTGCTAACTTTTTTATCAACATTGAGTTCCTATAGAGTAACTGTATCTCACACTCCAGGTACAGCAAACTAGCAAGTGAGTTTTGTTCAAGATATCCAGAAGATGCGTAAATACAACTTAGTTGAATTTACAGCAGTTTAATTAGTGAATTGAATTGCAGTCTGATCTTTTGACAAAAGCTACTTCTATCCCATTTTTTTAAAACTTCAGCGTGATTTCACAGGTTTGTGATGTGCTTATACCACCTCACTCAGAGAACACAAACATTCCACAAAGCATTTGATCTTAAGCATCTTCGACGTTTTTTGAATGTAGCTACCATAGGTGATCAAAGTTTTCTAACTGTGTACAATCATGACCCTGGCCTACCTTGTCGAGCTTTATTTATCGCTTCTTTAGATTTACTTCCTGCGCCAGAAGTTGAGAACAAACTCAGGCCAATTATACGATAAAGATATATATATTAAACCTCTGTCATGAGAATCAAACGCTATCTACGTCCATGAAATAACCAAAAGCAACCTTCTTAATGCGGACGCAATAGTAAACAGGAATATAAAATCATGTGGCGTAATCGCCTTCCGTCCGTAAACCATGAAAATGAAAGATATAAAATCAAAATATCAAATTCTAAAATGAAATAGTTCCTATTAACTAGAGAAGATAAAGTTGGATGGCGCTGCAATCATCACTGCATTACAATTGGATTTCAAATATGCACCTAAAAACCAGCTGAAGCACATCTTTAACCACTTCTTCAGAATTAAAAGTGGCAGCATCATTGACCACATCATAAGCCAATGTGATCTATAAAAATCGCTGAAAGCCATACCTGCAAAAATATATGACTAGTCTACCTTGATCTCTGCTACTTCTCCTGATTAGATATTCTTTGGTGATATACTTTGTCAGAACAAGCAAAAAAGATGTGTTTTTTGAAATGTGCATTAATCTTATACCACGGCGTTGATTATTGCCAAAGAATCAGCTGATATCCTCAAACCAGGACTATTGCCTAATAGATGGTTCCTGGGTAGTCCCCAGTCTACAATATCAGGTTTTCAAACCCTTTAAAATGATCTTTTTCTTCAGCAAAACGGAATTAAACTTTATTTTAGATACGTTAAAAGTAAAAACCATCATACTGCATTATTGAGAAGTGTATCTAGGAATTTGAGACTGAGGTCCTTCAATCAGATCCAAACGATGCTCTTGTCACAACACTCCTTCTTCAACTTAAATGTTGACACGTTGAATTCATGTATTAAGGGTAAAAGTCATTGCATTTTGTAAAGATTGCATTGGGAATTCATTTTTCATTCGAGGCTACCTTAGAGTTGTAAAATTTGCCAACATTGAATTATTCCACAACTATTACATTAAGAACAGACTTATAATAACAATCACGGATTCATTCTGTTGTTCTTCTGTGTTTTGTACTTATAATTTAGTTTCGTAGATAAAATTACCCTTGAAAACTGATTCCTTATGAATGTTTATGTTTAAACTTTGAAACAAAAACCATAGTTAACCATATGTCCCGTACAGTCCCTGTTATGGTGTACTTTTTACCACACTTCTTGGTCTTAAATATCGTAATTGTGGTCTTAGACGTTTAAGATTGTTGATTTTGTTTAGTGATTAAAGACTTTCTCTGAACCCCTGGATATAGCGTAAGTTTGGTAAAGGTCCTTCCCTCAATATGAAGATTGGCCAGTATAAGCAGCTTTGAGAACTTTTTTAAGAAAAAAGAGATGTAACTGTTTCCAAGTTACGTTCAATAATGATACACTAATGCAATACAAGATGAACAGGGCATGAAAAACACTCTGTACAGATGTATCTGAAATTTTAATTTGATAGGAAATGATCCAGTCTTTGTACAAATTTTCATATGTCAGCAGCGTACGAAAGTGAGCTTGGCAATCTAACTGAAAAAATGAATTGAAAATCGTGCAACACAATGTATCATGACATTTAGTTATGCCATTAAGCTGTATAGTTTAATTTTTTAATTATTTAAAAAATTGTTTGCATGTAGCTATCATATATGTGAAGTTAATATAAGCCTGGGATTTGGATTTGTAGAAAAGTAAAAATTATATGTAAAGTGAGCAAGGTTTGAAACCAGTGTTATGTGCTATCATGGTCACATGGTTTTCCATCTAAGCTATTGGTGCTTGATCTTAACCAGATCATTTTTGTAACTAAAACTTTCACGTGAATGTGCCATTTTCCCCTTATTGATGGACACCCCAATCATAATGATAGGAGTAAGCCTATAAGTAAGCCTCCCATAGAATGATGACTTTTTTCAAGTCAATTATACAGGGAGGACAAGAAAATATCTTATGTCTCATGTATGTAGAGAAAGGTTGATCTGACCTTGGAAAGGAAGTTATTGTTCTGTGGGAACCTCAGTCCAACTTTTAAACCAGCTTTATAGTTACTGACATAATAACTTACCTGATAACATCAAAACGTTTTATTACTGTTTTTCTGAATCTACAGTATAGATCTCGTCCAAACACAGCTATCGGTCTATTTCACTCACAGCCAACAGATGCAAATCCTAAAAGACCAAGGTACACTTTCTTTTAATTTTCTCTTACAGTTTTGGAAATTGGTTTGGAGTATTTTTATTTAGATTGCTGTTACAAGAGAAAATTATAAACCTACAGCCAAATGATTCTAACTTTCAGTAAACAGTAAGATTAGAATGATCTCACCAGATATCTTTATTGTATTTCCGTGGTTTAAAAGATACCCTATGGTAAGTTCTTATCTTACTTGTCATTTGGTGTTTTTTATTTTCAATTTTAGGTGAAGACTGAAGACGAAAGAGAACTGTACTAAATAAGTGTAGCTCACCTAAATTCAAAATTTAGATAAATGACTTTTTTGAATTTTCAAAATGTTTTTGCATAACAGTTAATTTAAATTCGGAAACATTTTACTCCATTGAAATAAAAATACTGATATGAAAAGCCTAACACAGAGTAAAGATATTGATTTTGGATTTGTATCAATAGTATTTTAAGTGAATATTATTTATTTTTAACATACAAAGTTATTATCTTACTTTTTTTATTCTAGACATTTTAATACATCATGCCTACTAAGCAAAGGCAGCCCCTTAAAGAAGGCAAAAAGCTATAGTGAATCATCCATAGGAATAAGACAGAGACGTCTAATAGAAATTTACTTTTTTTCGCAAAGAAATCAGTATCCAGAGCGCATATCTTTTTTACGTCCCTGATTTAAATCAAGAAAAAAAGTTTATCATAAATTAGATAGCTGTTTTGCATCAATCAATATATATGTAATTAGCATCTAATAATACAGAAATTTTTATCCTGATAACTGTTTCAAGCAAAAAAAATGGACAGGCAATTGCCAGCTTACTACAACTTAAGCCACCAGAATAAGCAGGGCTCAACCATTCGAGCTGTTGCTCTTAAGGTTCCCAGCTGCAGAAATTTACACCAATATTGAGAATATATTTACTGCCTGCTTTGAAAGTACTGTAGGTGACTCCGCTGCCAAAACTGGTCCAGACGATAACCTCTTCAGATATAACCACTCAACAAACAGAAGTTGTGAAGAAATACTTGATTTACCTGAGGAACTTGACGTTGTTTAAATGAATACTTGACTTGTTAAACTCGAGAAAACTCTAGATCCATCAATCCCCAACAGACCACCACTCTCATATTGAATTCATTCACTCAAAATAGAAATGGTAAATAGGGTTGGAAACTACAAAGGTTACTTCTCCTTTGTGGGCACTGGCTTTGACAACAAAATACTGTTTCAGCCACCACTTATTTTCACTCATATTTGATCATCAGGCTTCTTGTTTATTACATACAGTCGGAGAACTCTGGTAGACACACTCAGATTTGGTGTCCAAAGAAGAGTTGTGCAAAAGATTTTACTATTGTTGGGTGTAGTTTTAAACATAATATTATTTTTGATCAACTTGTTAAATTTTGATAATAGCTGTCACCTGGCTTCGTTCCATACTTTGACAAGGTGCGCCTTGGGTGCCTAAAAATCACAAGTTGTATTCATGTGGATTAAAATGAGGTTGCACAGCCGTCATGGAAAACTATTTTACTGGCCAAGACACTAGCACCATGCATCCATCCAGACACCAGCAGTTAATCAGTCATCAACCATCAAAAAGCACTCCTCTCCACTTGCAAGCAAAGCAGAACAGTTTCAGACCAACAGAATCAACTAAAGACTACTTTCAATCAACAACAGCGTTCATGATAACGTCTCAAATCTCAAAAATTACGACATGAAGGGCAGCAACGAGCCACAAACGACACATACCCAGACGACCAAGCATCAGAGCTCAGACTGCACACTTCCTGTACACTTGCACAAAACCTGCTTCCCTATAACGTGAGATAAATTCCCTAAAATTTTACCACTGAAAATAAAGAAAAAGTAGCACAATCGTTTAAAAGATTGAGTTACAAAACTTATTTGTTTCAGAGGTGGCACCAATGGGTTTGGGGACGAAGCAGATGATCATAGGTACAACGGATGTGGTTTCTAATTAAGTTCAGTGCAACTTCTGTTTTCCGCTTATTTATATTGAAAAATGCTTGTACTGTTACAACTTTAGCTGTTATGAATTGTTTTATTGATTTGTTTTTCTAACATTACAATTTTTAAATTTTATACAATGCAGACCTTAACTGTTTTTTATCAAACTAGTTTGTAAATATAAACTTGTTTGTAATTTGCCTTTTACTGCCCTGATGCTGACTTCGCAACAAATTTGGATAATTTTAGATGAATATTTATATTATTTTAAAAAATTGTTGTTGTATTTCAGAAGCCTCCTAAACATAGCATATTATATACCAGGATTATTGCCATTTTGTTTTATTGTTATATGTTATATATAAACTTTATCTTTGGGTTGTTCTATACAGGACACCAGTACCTCCAGCTAAAGACAGATCACCAGTTAATGAAAACCGTAAGTTAAAAAATATGACATTGTCATTATCTTCAAGGTTCTTTGTTCCTGCCTCTGTTACTGTTACTTAGCTTAAATCATAAATAGTATGGTACCGCTACACAGTTGAAGTAATTAGCAACTTACATCAAAATAGCACATCTACGTTATCATTAAGAGAGAGAGGGAGAGAGAGAGAAAGAGAGAGAGAGAGAGAGAGAGAGAGAGAGAGAGAGAGAGAAAGAGAGAGAGAGAGAGAGAGGGAGTGAGAGAGAGAGAGAAGAG
>RDPX01000135.1:522600-614875 GCA_003991215.1 Morbakka virulenta | reverse complement strand
ACAGAGAGAGAAAGAGAGAGAGAGGGAGAGAGAGAGAGAGAGAGGCGGGGTGGGGGTTGGGTTATTTATTTCATTTGTTCCTGAACAGAGCAAGGTTACTCAAAAAAGCTACCCAGGTTGCATTACTTTACATCATGGGGAGCTGGAAAATGCTACTATATGCCATTGTTGAGTGTTTTTCCTGTGATTCTTAGGACGCATACACTGGAACATACGCAGTATGAAACACCTGTTGAAGTGACGGTGTCTTTTGCTATTTTTTTGCTTGGCATCCAAAGAACATAATCAGTACTTGAGGTATTAACTGTAGGGTCTCTAACTTAAAATTACAGTGATTACAAAGCTCAGCAGTGGAAATACTTTGCCTAAATTTGCGAATGTTTCCGGTGAAGGCGGATTCTCGGAATTAAAAGATCGTTTTTTACAAGCGCTGGGCAAGGTCGAATCTACATTGGTTTTATAGATACGTCAGAAAAAAATGTCCAAAAAAATATAACAGTGGGGTTTTTTTGCAACATACCAGTAAACAGTGTCATCCTGTTTTCGGAAAAAGGTACAGTTATGCATTATAGCTTTGTGTTTCTCGGAACCCTTTTAGCGATACTTGTTTTTTAGCCTTCCAGGTAGATATTGTAAAATCCTGCTCAGTCTTTCTAGAAAAGTTTCTTTCTGGCCCTACTCCTTTTACTTTTTGGGGTGTCAAATTTTGATGCTTCAATAATCCTATATATTCTCAAGAAATTTAAGCTGCCTCATCCTGATTTCCTTCATAAGGGATCCTTTCGGTTTTGCTTTCGCCTGAACCTCTGCATTTGTTCATCGTTTCTACGAGTAACAATACCAAAATAAGTAACGTCTGTAAAACTTTAATTTCATCCCAGTAGCCCCTTTTAATGGCATTCCTTTCTTTAATCGTAAGAACGTCTGTACTGGATCCACTATATTTGATATGTTTAGAGTATCAAATTGGCCACTGTTCCCTTTAAGTCATTATTTTTGTTTTGAACTTGAATGCTGTATGCATAGCCATGAATGAGATGGCCAGTATAAGGAATCGACATAAGGAGTGATGCAATCAAGTAAAGTGGAAGATTTGTTTACAAAGTTGTTGAGATAGAAGAGAGCGCTGTCCAGAAGTCCAGGTGACATAGCAGATGACCATAAAAAGTAGGATTTCGTGTTTCTTTTTAGTTCAAAACAAGTACTTATATATAATCATTTTTTTAATTGTGGTTCTTACATTCAGAATTTGTTTATCAGTTTTATTTTATTTTTTCTAGGACCATCTAGTGGTAGAAGTCTTATATATAATACTAGAAATTCCCTGTGTTCGCCACCAGATTTGTACAGAAATGACGAGTTGCGTTCAGCTGCAAAAGAGAGTCAAGGACGAAAATCAAGAAGCTTTTCAGACACATCGAGCAGTTGTAGTTTTAGTTCTAAGACGAGTACTGATTTATATTTTCAAACACGAACTCCACGTAGTGATATTGCTTACCGTTTTGGAAAGCCAGTGCAGCGTCCAAAATTTGTACAAAGAAACAAGTTTTTGAATCACAATGATTTAACTATGGGTCAAAAACAATACATATGGGGAATCGCTAGAATATATTCTGTCGACCAGTTAAAGCTACTGAAGCAAAGGCAGTATCACGAGACATTGGAATACGAGTACATGAAACGAGTGATAACAAAGAATTTGAATGAAACGCAACGCATCAAACTTTGGAAAGAGTACCAAATGTATGAAGATTTCATTGATCGTTACACTAAAGTAAGTGATTGAATATTGCTTCTTCCTATCATCACATATTCCCATTTGTTCGTCGTTATTACATTTTGCAAATGCCCTACTTTAGTTTAGCTTAAAGCCACATTATTATCTGGCACTCCCTAGTTGTTGTAATACAGAGGTTATTAAAATTTGCTTTTTCTTTTAAAGGGTGGAAACAGTTTTTAGTAGTAGTTATGTTGATGAAAATACTGGTTAATAGCTATCATACCCAATATTTAGGAGTAGATTTTTGCATCAAATTGTAATGCTTTTTCTCTCACTGGATATAAACGAGCTAGATAATTTTTTTTCTAGTGTCCTGTGACTAGAAGAGGTTTGTTTTTTAGGTTTTTGTATCTTATCAACCTGCAGTTTGTTACTCTGATAATGACTGCCTTAACCATGTTTTGGCCCTTTTCCGTATTCAAAATGGGATAGATTAATTTGCACATAAATCATGCACCTTTCGAAAGAAATTTGTTGTTTTTCTTACTAAGTAACATAATCAGAGTGCAACCATCAGTCACAGTCACTTTCCATAACAGTAGTAACTAGAATCCACCAAGTGACAATGTTGACTACTTAAAGCGTGACAATACTATGTTAATATTGCGTATCCGTGTGTGAAAGATTTTCTAGCTCCACAACGAGTGGTCTCATGTTTAATTGTCAGTTTTCATGCGGTTGCTTCTCAAAGTGCAGGATTTCTGTTACAATGCGGAATAAGTATGGTTTCTGAGGTCCTGTTTAGAGAAGATTTATTTGCTTCATCAACCACTCTCTGTGGAAACTATTGTGAGACTATAATTGGAGCCACAGGTTTAATAGTTGAGCTGTACTCCAGAAATGCTCTGCCTTGTTAATGTTATCACTTTTGGCTGTTTTTTCATGTACTAGTTTTAAATGGTACCGATATGATTTTTTCATGATTTATTTTGCTGTCGGCGACTGTCACTTATAGCATGTTCAATAAGGAAAACGCGTATAAAAAAATACCACACTAACATTTCCTTTAAGTAATTATTTGTTCACGCCATAAGTAACCTCCGTGTCTTTTACACACCCCAAATGTTTGTTTTGTGCGTTGATGTTTTTCTGAAGTTCCACTTTAGCGATTCTCTTGGCACCCTGTCCAATGCTTTTCGAAGATCGAAGTTTAGACCTCAACGAGTTTCTCAAAAATTTCCCCATATTACAGATTCGTTTTTCCATAACTACTATACCATTTATTGACCAGGCTGTCATAAACTCGATTTTCATGTGATTACCTTCTTTAGTCTTTGATTTAGTATTTTGGAGAAAACTCTTATTGTAGGTTAAAGCAACCATTTACGTGTTTAATTTTCTAAACCAAGTTCCTTTTCTGCCTGTATATTGATACAGATACACAGCACTTTTAGTCTTGTGGGATATTTTACCGGTAAATACATTCTCCAATATATGTAGCATTGAGTTGGTACCATCCTCATTTAGTACCTTCACCATTTGCCATAACTTCTCTTATCTGGTGAGATTTTCTATTGGTACATTAACCACTTTCTTTTATGACATAGCTTCTCTTTCATTTTCCATGTAGAGGAATGTTAGAAAATACTTTCTGTCTCCTTAATTTTTGCTTTAAAACTTAGTAGTTCTCGCTGTTCATTTTTATGAGCTTTACGGTTACAACATCTTTCTGTCACTTTGTTCTGGTACTTGATGTAGTGATTCCTCCCTTTCCATTGCCTGAACTCTTCAAAACAGCTTCTGTTTGTTTGTATTTTGTTTTTGGTAAGCTTTCTTTATTTCTTTATTGTTTATTTATAATATTGTGTAGAAATAGACCAAGCACTAGAGAGGACGGACTTATTTGTCTCTAGTCATGGCAGGGAAAAGGAGTGGGAGGGTATGACATCTTTGCAGAAAATAATTTATTCTTAGCCTCAGTATTTCCTGATCACAGTTGAGGCTTAATATGGCCAAAATCTTGCTGTGTTGTGCCTTGATGCTATACCAATCCATAAGTAATGAGCAGAAGATAGGTCGAGTTAAGCTGTGATGCAACATACATTACCATTGCTACATAGTCCTACTATACCGGTGCCCAAAACAGTGGCTACAGGAATGCAATTAACAGCTTTAAGGCTGTTTTCACAAAATTCGGTTCACGGCTTATTGGCGCTTTTGTCGAATAATGTAATAGCAGTCTGCCTGAACGAACTAAAACATGCTAAAAGTTGTCTCATAATTAACAAAGAACATACTGCCACCAACCAATTGTACCTGGTTATTTATATATTTTTGAAATTTTATACACTTATACTTCTATGCACACTTTTTCACTGGATTGTTAATAATGACTGTAGTATAGAACAGAACCCATCACTACACCGGTAATGCTCATAATATTTTGAAATTAAGACATTTAATATTGATGGTTTAGGGCTCTTAGTTAGAGGCGAACCTTAAGCCGTTGTCATCGCCGCTGCTTTGTAGTTATAAGAAATTTATGTATGGTGTTAGTTGCAATAGACAAGCAACTACAGCATGTTTTGGGATGCCTTTACTCTCTATGTTTACTTTACTGATAAAACCATTTTAGATTCTTAACTCCTCAGTCTGTTTTGCAGGTCCAGACAAGCACCAACGAAATTGTTCCAGACCAGAATAAACTTAAATGCCGTTTTAATTCAAAACACCTGATGATCACTTGACAGGAATTGTTTTATGAATACATTGTTAAGTTACCAATCAAACCTGCTGAAAATCGTTATTTCTGTACGATGTGTTTAGAATTTCTGAATGATGAAATGATCTTTCATTTGTCATATTTGTGAAAAATAATATTTTTACTTGTTTTAGGGTTTGCCGATGTCTCAACAAAACAGTCAAATGAAAGGGAGAAATAGTATTCCTCACAGGCATAGCTGTATTCCATGGTTAAGTGACTCCGTTGAACCTAAGATACTAAAAGACAGAATAATACTTCACGATCCTCAAAGTCCCCCAGCTGGTAGTATAGAGAATATGCTTAGTGAAAGAAAACCATCACCTCGTCGTTCAAGGTTTGTTGTCTAATCATTTATTTTGAAATTTCAGTTTAGAATGGAAATTAGCTTTTAACAGTAAAATCAGAAATTTGATAGAAAAAATGTGCCTTTTGATGTAGACGATTCACGGTTCATAGTTGGAACCACACCGTTCTTTAATTGTTTTCTTTTTTTTAAGACATCATTGCTACCTTCAGTAAAAATAATTATTTTCCAAGAGGTGACTGTACATTTAGTAACATTAACTAAAAATATTTATTTCCTTTCGGAACAATGTTTATCAAAGTCAGACAACTTGTTTGACAAGCTTAGTAGCAGATGTAACGGCACTTTGATGTATGGATGTACAAACAGCGGCAAAGGCTTTATCCAACAAATATGAAATTTGACCAAAAGAACACGAACAATCTATTCACCTTCATAGACATCGGTTTAGCGAGTAGATGTGAATGGTGAAAAAACTTACCGGAACAGTAAGATCATTGTATTAAAATAAATAACCTATTGACTATTAGAACTCTGGTTGACGTGGGTATGCTTAAAGTACTTTGGGAAAAGCCAAGGTGCTTCTCCCAGAACTATCTTGCTTCTTGGACAAAACAGGATAAAATTAAGACAAAGATTATCCCGTGACAGCAAGCAGTACTTCATTTTGCTACAGCTTTCCACCTTATTGTAAATCGATGGATATTTTGAAATGAAGTTCAATATGCTGTTGTTCATTGATAAAATTATAGGTACATGAATTAAAGACTAAAACAAGCTCAGATATATAATCTTAAAATTCGGGGGATACTGTTGTTTTATATAGTTAACAAAGGAAATTATTTCTTTGTTTTGATCGAGAAAAGTTCATCCTCCTGCCCTTAGAAGTCCAACTGAAAGAAGTGAGGTCACACATGATGAAACCAGACCTCTGTTTAAAAGAATGAAGATCTACAAAGCTGTAGCCTAGACAGCATTTTGATTGTGCTGAAATTGAAATCATCAGGGAACTTAGTCTGTGATATACTACAATGTGTTTGTAATAAAATCTCTGGGAGTGTTGATATTTCAAAGGATCCGAGACAACCCTTTTTAATCAGAACTAAAAAACTAACGAGAATAATTGTATGTGATAACCATCGAACAGCTAGTCCAACGAGCCACATATTCAAATTCCTGCTTCAACTTTTAAGCGAGAAGGTTTGTATGGAGCTCTAGTGAGATATTCCACAATAATAGTATGCTAGAAGGATATGTAAAAAGAAAAGCAATAAACGTTCTCGGAACATCAGGATGTGGAAAAGAATGGGCTTTCTAGAAAATCCACTTGCGTGCTTTATTTATTCTGTATATATTATATTATATATTATATATTATCAGAAGCTTTAACTAAAGGTGGTCATGGTGCTTTGATAAAAATATTTGAATTTTTCATAATTATTGGAAAAGACTTTCTGAGCCACCTGTACTGGGAGAAAGAAGCAGCTGTTCATGTAGTCTATGAACTTAGTGATGTTGCATTCAAACACAAAAAAGGAGTAATACAGAGCTGCATGATGTCACCATATCTGTTCTTATGGCCAGGAGAAAATAAACCAAAGACAGATCAACTCGGTTGAACACAGTATGACAGGAAGGAAATTGAGAAACACAGGATTAAAACTGCCTTTAAATAAGAAATTAAATAAGGCAGCCTCGGATTTTATACACCCTTTAGTAGACATTTTGTTAGAAAGCCATGGTCGCTAAAGTTAGAGCCTGGTATGGCACAGGGAAGAAGAGTAATACTAAAACGTTTTGATACTTTTATTTAAATGTGTTTAACTGGAAATCAGACATGGAAAATTAGCGGTGGCTTGCGTACTTTGCTTTTTATTTTTCTGATAAAACTATACGTCCGGACTTACTTATGTACTTAAATGGATTGAAATCCGCCACAGATATAGGTACAAAGAAATCTAAGAGATGGCAAGCAGGTTGTGACAGAAGAACAAAATGCTGCCGTTCTAATACATGCACAATCAACTTGATTTTGTTCTAATAGTTGTATAAGTAAACTTGACGACCTTGATAATATTTTGTGTATTTCGTTACCATTTTATGAGAAATATACCCAATTATGAGATCACGTTTTCACAAAGAAAATTGTTCTTTGTTGAGCCAGTACTTGAACGCATTTACCCCATTGCAGGGGTTTTAACAGACTGTAACTACACCTTTTAGTAGAATACATCTTTCATTGCTATGAAATTAGTAGACACTACCGACGCACCCAAATTACTGTCTTTATAATACAACGCGTTAAACGGTCTTCTTTGTCAACACTATGCATAACTAAACGAAATAAATGAATTCCCTTATTTAAAAGCGCTATGTATCAGGATCACTTATCCAATACCCTGGTTACTATTCGTGAGAATTGAGGAGTATGAAAGGGTGAGCAGGTTACAGACCTTCAGACCTGCGACATTTCAAAACTCGCCGTATGTTCTTACACAACATCTGTCAATATATTCAGCATTACTGCCTTCTTGTTCAGGTGTATTCTCTCCACTCCTTGAGATATTTTGTACAAAATAAGTTTCAAAATGTGTACTTTATTTTCTGAGTTAATAGAATATTTGCTCTTAATAATGAAATAGGAATACGTCCACATATTCTTGAATTTCTAAGGGTTTTTTTTGCTAGGGAGATAAAGAGAAGAATGATTAATACAGCAAGATGTTTACAAGTTAAACTTCTGTTACTATAATTTATATAATTTCAAGAAACGTATTCGTACATAAAGTAATTCTAGATAGATCCACTGCATTTTTATTTGAAAAAAGAAAGATAATTTCCTTTTTTATCAACTTGCTAGGTCTGCTCCACCAGAACCATACAGAGGTGCTGAAGAAGGTAAATGATATTGGTTTGCCATTCTTTCTTGTTACTTTTTTGTTAATTCGGTTAAAATGTTGGTTAGCTTATTTTATTGCCGAAATAATCTTTTTTCAGATTAGACTTCACAAGGAAATAACGTCTTGTTGATATTTACATAAAGGATTGTAGTGGAGACTTTTAAAAATTTATTTCAAAACCGTATCAACTTTTGTCAACTCTACATCTACCATTTGCAAGGGTATCCGATGGTATACGAAACAAGGACATCCAGACGGCAACATTATTCGTTGCTGAATGTCTAAAACAAGCAAACGCAAAGAAATTGACCAATCTAATATAGAGGACTAGTCAAATTTTGGCTTTACAACAGCTCCAGGTTGTAATAATATAATGCCCATTGGTAAATTAGGAAATTACTAGGAAATTAGGCAATCACTTCACGATTCCATTGCTGGAGTGTGTGTGGTCTGTGCTACTAAACAAGATTTTGTTCTACTACTATATTTGGGTGGTGAAGTCCAGCAATTTCTTAAAACAGTTTTTTTGAAATTGCTGAACAAACCTGATTTGCAAACTTATATTATTCTTAAGTCCAACTCCAAACTCTAAGAGACCAGCACTATCCTCTTGTAGGGAAGGCTTGCACGGCATTACGTAGAGTTCAGAATATACCTTTATTGACGGTTTGTTTTTAACTATCCAAGGGGCTGCTAAAAGTGTTACTTTTCTGTGACTAGCGAATGTAATACTAGAAATTCCAGTGATTTGACAGCAAACACTTCGTATTTGTTATTCTATTTATAAAGGTTAAAAAGAAGAACAGTTTGTTACAACAAGGCTAATAATGATTGCAACTCCTGAAATTAATGAAACAAAACTTTGCCAATGTAAAACAAAACTTTGTCAGTATTTGAAGGTATTAATTTAGACTAGAAAGGGAGTATTATCTGATAGATTGACTATTGGTTGAAAAAAAGAAAGCAAAGATACTCAATATTTGCTTAATTATTTGCTTTCCATAGAGACAACTGCCCGAAGACAAAACACCCATTTAACACCCTCCTCCCGGCGTTTTTGTTTGTGTGGCTATAAAATTAGCACTGTTATATTTATCAATAAAATCAGAAATTAAAGACTTTTTTTCATTCAGGAAAACAATCTTTTTATTTTTGCCAACTTACTAATCTTTGAAACCAACAAATTAAAGTGTTTTTTCATACAAGCCTTGTGACTCCAAACACCCACAGCTCAAAACAATTACTATCAATAGTTGCCTTTGAATTGTATGAATTCAGAATTATAGTACCTGGAATTTCTGTTGACCGCTGGAATTCTTGCAATACAAACGCTTTTTCTAGATTTTCTAGATTTAAATCGTTGTGACGTTGATGGTTTGATAAGTATAAACTTTGGAATGTAACATTTATTTGTGTAAAATCTTTTCTCATACGTTTGTCGTAGCTAAACGAATCGACCTTAAGATTTACTTACTCCAATGGCTATTACTAAAGCTTCTCTTCTTCTGGGGCCTAGGTTAATTGAAGTTGTTAGGTTACTTCAGAATTGATGGCTTGCACATGCTTCTTCAGCATCACCAGTCCTTTACTGTTTAACATTGTAACAGCAGTGCTTTTGGTGGAATAAGAGGTAACAGAGAAAGAAAACACGACAGAAGAAGGAAAACAATTCAACGAAAAAAGAGCTACAATAGATGTTATCATTAAACTAATAGAGGAAGAACAGAGAAAATGAGTTTTGTACATTAAGACAATATCTATATTTAATATATGTATATATACATCTAGTATTATATATATACATATATATGTATATAATATATAGTGAACGACAAAAAAATCAACAAAACTTTTTTTGTCGTTCACCATATGATAGCTCTAATATTCTTATATTTTTTAGCACTGTCGATAGCTAATAATTAATTCGATACTGGTATATATGTATATATATATACTTATATATCTAAGATTATATATATATATATATATAAATATAATACATACACGAGTCTTCCTTGATATGTACCAGTGCAATATTGCCCTCCATTACATCACACTACACTCGTATTTCAAGTCAAGCAAAGATCTCGTTAACAATTAAATAGTAATTTATCTACTTGATCATAAATTTCTTTGATCGATTTGCTAGTACGTTGGACTAGAAATCCAGACCTTTGTGGGGACGCGAGTTCGACCCCACTTAGTACGGTTTTTTTGCTTTGGGTTGGTTTTTTTAGAGTTAATATTGCAAAATCTAGGCAAAGTAGATGTCCAAAGTAAAGAAAGAGGAAATAAAGAAAGTAAAGTCTTTGGTTGATGTATTCCCCATTCTGTTGGAGTATTTGCAATGACTGACATTATCGTGAAAATTTTACTTTAGGAGCTGGATGTCAATTTCAACCGAACTCTACTTCAGATCCGGTTGCCAGTAACACCCAAGATGAAGATCTGAATGAGACATACGATCCCACTATTTTTCATCCGACGGAAAATACAGATAAAGATCATTCAAATCACGGTAAAGTAATTGCTACAAAAGTTGACTTTGACATGAAACAAAATTACTGCATTTCTTTCTGAGTTATTGTACTTATGACCCAAAAATCCGGTTACTGCCAAAAAATTAGTGTAACCGGTTCGTTGATTTTGAAAAAAAGCAAACTTTATTCCGTTCCTGATTCACCCCCACTGTTACTTAAAACATTTACTATACAAATGCCCTCCTTTGTACCAGTTCTGTAATGAATGTATGTGTGCCTTCTGACATTGCAGTAATTAACAAGTGAATTTGATAACCTTCGAAGACTTTTTTTCATTTCCTTTTTGTTTAGAGTGAATAAATGAACAATGAATCACGCTTTTCTTGTACCTATTTTCACTCATGATTCATTTCATAAACTCTTTATGAATGGACTAATAGGTAATCAAGCCGGATCCAAGCCCTTCTTCGTAGGGTTAACAAGAAACCTACCTTATTTTGCTAATTGGGAACACAAGTAAAATTATATCTTAACTTTTATAGTGTATATCATCGTTGAAAATTATACAAAACATGAAGCCGCTAAACTGTGAAGATGAAAGAAAAAAGGGTTAGGACAAGAGATAAGAGTTGACTGTAGACTTTGAAACACATCATATTTAAGTCATACGATGGAGGAAAGCACTCAGTAGCCAAAGAGTTCCACAATCTAGCTGTCCGAGAAAATAAACTGCATTCATAGCAGACTTAGTACAACGAGGGAAAACAACTACATAAGAATGAAGACATTAAGAGGAAAGAGTAACACGAGATGCAACAAACTGAGGTGGTACCAGCGCGAAAATCTCATTAGAACATTAACTACGATAATACTCATTAAGAAAAACTAAGACAAACCACATTTAGTCAATGAGACAAAGGTTGAAGAGAGGCAGCAAGATTTGGGCCTATCAAGTTACGTTTTTGTGTCCGAAGTCTATCACGAACAACAAGATAAGATGTGAGAGGACCTGTCCAGATGTGACAACAGTACACCATGCAAGGACAAATCTTAGATTTATGGGGAAATAAAATGGCCTTAGGCGTAAGTTTTTTTCTTNCAACAAACTGAGGTGGTACCAGCGCGAAAATCTCATTAGAACATTAACTACGATAATACTCATTAAGAAAAACTAAGACAAACCACATTTAGTCAATGAGACAAAGGTTGAAGAGAGGCAGCAAGATTTGGGCCTATCAAGTTACGTTTTTGTGTCCGAAGTCTATCACGAACAACAAGATAAGATGTGAGAGGACCTGTCCAGATGTGACAACAGTACACCATGCAAGGACAAATCTTAGATTTATGGGGAAATAAAATGGCCTTAGGCGTAAGTTTTTTTCTTGCGTGATGCGAAAAAGCAACTTTTCTTAGAAGTAGACAACAATTGATTGAATATAAGAATCCCAATAAAGATATGGAGGAAATGGCAAACCGAGCAGCATCATTGATGAGAATTCCACAAGAGGAGAAGCAATCTCACCAGGGTTAACATCAGAATGATAGTCCATGAATATTGGAGGAAGATAAGGACTCGGCTTTCCTTTGAAAGACACCAGTTGCATTTTTGCTGCATTGAAAAAAGCCAACCACTTTCTTACCCATTCTTCGACAGCCCAAAAGTAAGACTCCAAATCTTCCACAAGCTTGATGTGTTCATGCTGAGTTGCCGTTTAACTATTTCCAGAGTACAGTGTATTATCCTCGCCACAGATATTATTGAACGGAATTAACTTACCAGGAAGGACATCGATGTAAAGAAACAAAGAGCTAAACATGGAATTGAACCTTGAGAAACACCAGTATTAATGGAATACTCATTAAATCTAATTCGGCCCAGGATGATACAATTTCACCATCTGAGAAATAGGACTGAATGATACCAAATGCCCTTCCACCATAACCATAATCAAAAGGGTTATGAATTAAGCCAGCTGATCGCATCTCAGCAAATGGCTTGGAAATATGCAGAGCTACCTTTGCCAGATAAAATCATAAATCTACAGATACATTCCGTGATTACACTCAAAAGTTCACCTGTAATATGAGATCCTCTAAATTCCTAATGAACATCAACAAAAAGACCTAGCTTCTCAAGTATTAAAGGGTGTTTTTACAACATCGAAGAGAACATTCAACCCAATGGTGTTTCATTTTTACCCGAAATCCTGAGGTAACACTGATAAAAGGGGATGTTACTTTTTATCAGTTTTTTGAACTCTAAAGCTGTTGATCAGATGATTATTTTTCTAGCCTTGTTTAGTAAGTAGTCTACTAAGGACATTGCTTGACCCATATATTTAAAACTAGAACTGAGACTATCTTCGTGTTGGGAACTTGCATTCACCAACATGACTCTATGTAACCTTGCCGAGGTGGGAGGGCTTAATCCAACCAAATCCTTCGCTTGGGTAGCTACCAGGCCACCTCTAGCCTTCGGGAAGTTGGATTTGGGAGGCACTAATAAGTAGATCGACCTGCTGCCTTGCAGGAATTTTTTTTAGGGAAAGGCTAGCTTCGCATTTATGATACGGCGTGGAAGAGAACTGGGGACCTGACCGGGTATTAACCCAAAAATAACCATGGGTTTGTTATACTATGAAGATGAATGTAACAGCGTTAATGAGAGTCGTGGTGCTGAATGGTTGACTGTCTCGCCCGGTCGTAGGATTAATGGTGGGGAGCAGTTGGCCTTCGACCGTCATCATACGACCGTCATCATGCGACTGGCTCCCTCTCTCAAACACACAGAATGTCAAAGGAGATCAAGCTGGCAATGTTGAACGTTACAGCTATGTACCAGGCAGGAAAAAAGGCTAACGCAAACTAGAAAATTAAGAGAGTAAAACTGAACCTGTTGGGCTTGAACGAGGTGAGATGGCCATGTGTTGACAGCGTGGATGCTCTGAGTGGGAGTGCCTTCATCTATTCGTGTGGTGACTGGGCACAGAAAGGTGTGGGAGTCATGGCAGACAAGCATCTTAACTCGTGTATTCTTGGATATTGGGCTGTATCAGACAGTTATGCTAGTGAAATTTGAAGGTCAACCGTATAATAATACCTGTATAATTCAAGTCTATGCACCAACAACAGCGGGGAAGGAGGAGGAAGTGGATAATTTTTACCTTGATGAAAACAGAGTACTCGATATCTGCAACAAACATGAGGTGTCATTTGTAATGAGGGATATGAATGCTAAGGCTGGCGAAGGCTGAGAACAAGGTATAGCTGGATCATATGGGTTTGGAGTGAGAAGTGACAGAGGGAGACGTTTTGTGGAGTAGAGCACAGAGAAAGGATGAGTCATATCAAATACGTCGTTTATACACCACCCAAGACCTTATGGATGTGGAAGAGTACAAACGGAGAAATTAAAAAAAGAGAGACTTCATCACCATTAACAAAAGATTGAGGAACTCTGTGATCCAGGTAAAAATTATCTGGGAGCTGACTGTGGTAGCGTCAATATCCCCATTGGAGGCTAAGATAAAAGTAAAGCTTAAAAAGATGAAGCAGGAGCAAAGAACACCAAGATAACAGCTGAGTGTTCTTAGAGGAACACACAATGCTCGAGTAAGGAATAAATTTCAACTATTAACTGATGTAGTTAAAGATAAGAATCCAGCATCATAAGAGAAGTTCGGGGACAGCTGTCAGAACATGGTAATGAAATCATACCACAAGTTTGAAAAGAAGCAAAAAAGCCATAGATGACTGATCTTATATTACAGCTAATGGAAAAAGGAGACGAAATGTGAAAAGAACGTGACGATGAGAGTTCTGTTCCGGTATTCCTCCATTGTCTTCATCTGCGGTTTTAACTCCTCAATGTAGAGTGCCTCCAGGGTGAGGCGGCAACCTCTTGTAGTGATGGTAGTAAATACTACCCACAAAACAATAAATGGGACAAGTTTGTGTTGCTTGCATATGATGAAATCCAATGACTGTTAATTACAACATTATTTTAATTTTTTTTAGGTTAGAAAATGACAGTAAATGTCGAAAAATTTCACCAGAATTATTGTGTGCTCAATTGATTATCTCAATTGAATTATTTGTAATAATTTTTCGTCTTTTTAAGTTCATTGTAAAATTGAAATTATCTTTTAAAAGTATTAAAACAAGCAGAATTCGAACCAATCAACCCCTAAACCCCTCGAGATGAAAATTAAACTAACAGAATACATTTTACTCGAAAACATAGTTGCGTATCATTATCCTACTCCAGGCTTTTATATAAATGTCTTCGCTATATATGTGGTTTGTTTTGTGTCGGACAGTTACAGTGCTTACAAGTCTGGACAATGGTATTGACTTAATTATAACGTGGCGAAAAGCTACGATTGATACAAAGTTCCTCAATTGCAATGATACTAGCCTCATATTGAATATGACAATTGCTGAAAAATGTTTCAATGGTCAAATGGACAAAAGGACGTAATAGACAAGCAGATTAAAAATCTATGGGATAAGATGAAAAATAAGGATTATAATAAAAAGACCTTTGTTAGAAGTGTCTTGGTAGTAAGCAGATAGTTAGCTCACTGTGAGGTTCCTCTACTTTTAGACAGATGCCGGCTTTTTCCACACTTCTTTGTGATGGTAAGTCTAATGACGCAAGGGCACAAAGGGAAAATGAGGTGGGAAAGGTCTACAGGAACATTGAAGAATAACAGATGTACAGAAACCGATGGAATCTGTACTGGGAAACTAAAGAACTGAAATAAATGCGAGCGTCATTTTTGTTGCCTGCTACAAAATAGGGAGAATTACATTTCCCGTGTTGTTTTTATTGGCTGTTCCAAGATTTGTTGAATATGAAATGTTAGTCATCCCAAAAGAGGCTTAAGCTTTCATATCGAATAAACCTGAGTCACCATCAGAGAACAACGTCAAGTGCATTGGCTGGTGGAACTGGTGGACTAATCGGCTAAGCGGTACTTCATGCAGCCATGATGTCCACTTTTGTAACAATTTAGGTTTGTTTTAAATCCCTACTCGAAATTGAACTTCCAAAAGGTTTGGACCAGTAACAGTAACTAGTATAAAGCAAAGACTATTATTTTCACTTTACTAGAAGAGGTTATGACAAAACATTCAGTAATCACTTTAAATAAGTGTTTAATAGCATTGCGTTTTATTTTTGTTGACAGCGCTGCTTTAGTGCCCATAATCAAGATTGTCTTTAATTTTTATTTTGTCATTTAGGATCTTTGGTTGCTGAAACGTACCAGAAACTCACACTACAAGACCCAGAAGACAACTTTCTTTAGCGCTTAAGATTTCCTAATTGGTAATGATAGAGTTAGTCTTTTTATTACGAATTCTTATAGAGAAGATCGACGATGCGACATCCGCTTTTTAATTACGCTCACCTGTCCTCGCCGCAAGTTTTAACCTTCATCGTTAGATGATCGTGTTTTGAATAGCGACGAAAAACTCAAGTGACAAGCTTGGCATTCGCGTATAATTCGGACGTAATTTCCTAATGTAACACATAAAAGCTGTAATATATACGGTGGGGGGAAACAACATCGAAGGGTTGTGCTTGAGTGGTCGCGAGGTACTTCTATATTCATCTTGCAACTAGTAGATTATTCCTAGTTTTATGGGGTTATTTCTTAAATCTTTGTCAGAAACAAAGAATAAATGATAATTTTTCGTAACTAATTTCTTTGTTTATTGTCGAAACCTCTCCTCTCTTCTTCTTCTTCTGACACACACACACACACTCTCTCTCTCTCTCTCTCTCTCTCTCTCTCTCTCTCTCTCTCACACACACATACACATACACATATATAGGCGCGCGAGAGCGCCAGCCCCTCTCTGCTTAAACTCTCTCCAATATTGCGATGCGATTTTCTGATAACAACATTGCTTTGTTAGACCTATTGTTGTTCTTTGTTTGTTAGTTTGCTCGGAGCCGGGAAACCATGATTTTGTGTACTTTCAGATAATGGGAGACTGCCTTCGGGTTGTGCTTAAAGGCAGTTCTTAAGGATTTTACTATGCACGAGGAAAGCTGCAACTTTTCTTAAACCGTTTATTATTGTAACCAGAACATTTGGCACTAGTGTATAACGTGGAAAACAATAGGATTCATATTGTGCTACAATTAATAGTCATTACGGACATTGTTCGTCATTTCTAACAATGCTGTGCTTTTTAATTGTACATACTATTGTACAGGTTATCTTGCCCCGTCTTAAACCTACTTTTTCTTAGTTTCATCATGACTCAAAGGGCTATAATCTTTATCTCATACCTTTCTTGGTGGCAGAGTAAATTGTACCAGATTCTCTAGCACTTTTCACGTTTCCTGGAGGTGTTAATTTACCTTTTCTCCTAAAATGATGGTTTTCAAGCCCTGCAGACTTCGAACTCAAACAATTATCAGACTGTTTCCTTACTTTTCAAATATACCTTAAATTTAAGATGATCGGGCCACTTCTTTTAATGCAGCATAGTTATTGAAAGGAACCATTTTGTTAACATTTAATATGTTAAAACGTTTGTTACATCTAAATGTTTAAGACGATGTAAAGTTCACTACCTTAAAAGGTTTATTACCTTTAAAAAGCAGTCTTCATTAAGTGATGATATTCAGCACCAAAGAAATGTAATTTTCAGATGTGCCACTCGATATATTGGTAAAATCAGGTTACAAGTTTTAACTATCTGAGGGAACAAATTTTTTGATATGCCTTTAGAATGACTTCAGTGACAGCATATTTGCCTTTCCGATTCGTGTAGTCTAAATGGTCTAAACGGGATATAATCTCATAAATTCTAGGTTCTGTAAAGATAAAGCCTGATTAAAGGCATCAAATTGTTTCCAAAGATAAAATATGTAGTCTTGTTGGATTGACCAACATCAAAACGGTAGAAAGTAGTATCTCCTTGAGATGGAATTACGTTACACTTGGTGTGGAATGTTTTATCGACGCTAATCTAGAGGACCAGGGCGGTTCGAGCTGTTATTGCCCTTGTCGTTATGATTATCTTCTTTACAGGAACCTTCCTTTTATTGTATGCATGAATGAAAAATGTGAATCTACTGAAAACACCCTAAAGAAAATTCAATGCAAGCTTACACAAAAGTTAAACCCCGACTAGAAGAAAAGCGTCATACTCAACTAGTAGCTATATAGCAAAGGATGGGTCAGTAATTATTGAGAAAACATAATGAAGAGATGGGACGAACACATTGGTGACTTGTTCAGTGACGGGGGGTGGGGTGGGGCAATTCTGGAGATCAATTAGGAGTTGAATGGACCTTAAAAACTATGAGGAGAGGTAGAATATGCACCAAAAACAAGCAAGAAGGAAAATGCAACAGGACCTTATAACATTTCAAAAGAAATGCTCCAGGCTTTTGCTGAATTTGGTTTGAATATACTAGCATCCCTTGTGAATAAGATTTACAAGACTGAAACTATAGCAAAAGACTTAAGAAACCATTATTTATAGCTTTGCCAGGGAAACAAAGGGAATCAATTGTGAATTACATTACACAATTATTCTGATGGGTAACATTTATCAAATTATTGTTTTTAGGGTAAACATCAAAAGAATAAGGAAAAATGGTGGTAGAACAGTGCAGTTTTGTGGAAGGCAAGGGTACCATCTGCTATTTTTGTTTCAAAGAATATAACAGAAAGAGGAATCGAACCCCAGAATGTTTCACATTGTTGCTTTATTGATAACAGTAAAGCCTTTGACAAAGTCAGACCTTAAGTATTGTTGAAGATTTTTTCAAAGTCTGGATTTTGATGGCAAAGACCTGCAGCTGATTAGAAACCTGTACACGGAAAAGTGCAGCGATGCGAAGTGAAAATGACATTAGTGACTAGGTACCAATATATCGGTGTTAGACTAGGATGTGTTATGAGCTCTGAACTATTCAACTTGTACAGTGAAACAACATTGTGTAACATGGGAAAAGAAGGAATATTGGTGAATGGGAACATCAATATTATCAGATATGTATATGATGCAGTGCTAATAGCATCAGCCTAAGCAGGTCTTCAAAATTTGTCAAATACTGTTATTGAAGAGTAGAATAATGAGTTTATCACTAAGTGCTAAGAAAATACATTCTTTTGTTCCATCCAAGAAACCATTACACGAACAAGGAAACTCTTCATTGAAGAAGAAATAAGACCAGTTAACGAACTTAACTATCTAGGAAGTATGATTACATCCGAAGCCAGATCCATGGCATAAGTGAAAAGAAGAAATAGCTAAACCAAAGTTGCTTTTAATAAACACACTACTGTGTTGAAGAACAAAAAATTGCCATTTGATACCAGGTTGTTACAATGCTATATTTATTCCATTACGCTACATGGGTGTGAAACCTGGACGCTGGGCTCCAACTTAGCAAGAAGAATACAAATTGCGTCAGTGTGCTTTCTGCGTAGAATGCTTCTAATGTGGATAGACCAATAAACTAATGAAGTATTGAGAAGAGCAAACACCACACAGAAGATACTTAAGATCATTTAAGAAAGGCAGCTGGAATTTATAGGGCATACACTGAAAAGAAAGTTTCGAAAAATTGAATACATCAAGAAGGATTCTAGGAGAAAAAGGGCCAGAGGTAGGCCAAGACTAAAATTCCTTGGTAACATCAAAAGATGAACTGGTATACAGCAAGTAAAGAAGGTGCTTCACTTAAATGGACAGAAGAGTGGCACAAATTGATAGCGAATGTCCTTAAAGGATAGCGCATGCTGATGAAATGGGCAGAAACGCACGTGCAAACAAAAAAAACTTGTATTACATGAGAACTTAAACTTGTAGAAGAAACACGTCCAACAGCAATCGGGTCAGTGGTCTTAGTGGTTTTCGGAAAGAAAAAACTAGGTTAATTGTTGAACTCTAAAACAATTAAAACTGTTAAGGAGAGTTGCAGCACTATACAGAGGTAAGTAACATCATTTACCAGACTTTCGACAGACACCGGATACCTAATTACGATTCTGAGTGGATATAGTTTGTCATTGGCAAAAACAGTTTTTAGTACATTCTTCTGTACAACAGAAGTAAATTGTGATTTTAAACCTATCCACCAATCAGTACATTTACAAGGTAGCCACAAAGAGAATAGGAAGTGCTAGAATCAATTACGACGCACATAAACGGAACAGTTTCATGAAAGTGATTAACTCTGTACCTACACAACGTAAAATAAAAACAAGTTCATTTACTTATGCCAAAGGTAAGGTAGTGACAGGCAGGCATCCGTCAAAAAGCTGATCCCTAATAAGATCATGCATGTATTTGACCATGGACTGTAAATGTTTTTGGGTAAATCCAGGCATCATTTTCTCTCCTCTCCACATATAAGCTGATAGTATGTAGCAGTTCATCGAGGTGGAAATAATGACAGCTTTTAAGCAAGACATGCATCTTTTTCATGTCGAAATAAAGAAACCAGGAAACTAGGGTGTTCAATGGGTCGTCTGAAAAACTCACATTTACGGATCCAAACCTCGGTGTTGACTATCAAAAAAGTGGTGTGAAGTGCGTTGGGGGGAGGTATTAAGATTTCTGTAGCAGTGCTGTTTTAAATTTAATAATCTGGGATTTAACATAAAAACAGTATTTTATTCAGGTCTTGATATTTTTTGTGGAAATGTTATGTGAGCGATGAAATGGGCCTCAGTTTTCATCAAACTAGAAAAGGAATGAAAATATATGCTTTTTTGCTAGCATTGGACCAGAAAGACACCAAAACAAAATAACACAAGTCAAGTTAGGTTTTATCAATACGGAAAACAGCGACAACAACAAGATTGAAGAACGAAGCCACTTGTTGCGACTGGCGAACAAATTGTGGCTCAAATAAATATTTGTCTGCACACGGGCCATGAAAGTTTTAATATGAGTTATCTCCAAAGTTTCTACGTTAAAGGTGGACCTGGCTTTGCTAGAAACTTCAAGATTTTTTCTTTAAGTACCAGGCAAGTATTGTTTAATTCTATCGATCAATGTTGGGGGAGGGTGGCCTACCAAAACAGCATCATATTATCACTTAAACTCTTTAACCAGCACACTTGAATTGGAGGCAGGTAAGGAGCCCTAAGCGACTGTGGACGATTTTCTCGTCAAGTGACTATTTTACGGCAGCAGCACGATAATGTTCCGGAGATGGCCTGGTAAGTTATTTTTGAATTTAGCAGGAACTAGGCCCATCCAGGGTAATTGGACAAGTATAAAACGCGTTGGGAGAACCTCTTTAACAAACATTTAAAGTTTGGTATTATACACCGAAAATAATTGTCTATTGCATTGTTTATGGTGTAACCATTAGCCAACAGAATTTGCAAAGTTTGACCTATTTCCCTTGACAAANAGCGACTGTGGACGATTTTCTCGTCAAGTGACTATTTTACGGCAGCAGCACGATAATGTTCCGGAGATGGCCTGGTAAGTTATTTTTGAATTTAGCAGGAACTAGGCCCATCCAGGGTAATTGGACAAGTATAAAACGCGTTGGGAGAACCTCTTTAACAAACATTTAAAGTTTGGTATTATACACCGAAAATAATTGTCTATTGCATTGTTTATGGTGTAACCATTAGCCAACAGAATTTGCAAAGTTTGACCTATTTCCCTTGACAAAATGTCACGAGGGAAAATAACTTCAGCACCAAAGACGTTCAATTTTGGTCGCTGTGTATGCGACTGAATCCCATCGCATGTATTATGGCGATTAAGACAAGTCATAAACTTAGTGGAGTTTTTGTTGATTTTTAAACAAGCAAAAATGTCGTCGTCTAATATACACTACGTAAGAACATAAGATGTTCTGAATCGTAGATTCGCGTTCGCATTCGTATACATCAGTAAGCTACCACGATAATCATGGATGTGATTTACCTCTCGAACTAAAATGTCACGATGTACTGTAACTGGCTATCTTTATGGAAAAGAATGGGTCGTTTACCCTACTCAAATATGTACAGTACTTCTCTTTCATTTGCACAACTCATGTAGATACAGAGTCGCATTAAAAATAAACTTTTAAATCTGTAGCTACTTTTCCCCCTCTCACTGTTTCAAGGCGGTCATCATCGTTTACCCGTTGAATGCATTTATCTCATTTATCTCATCAATCTTTAGATGGTATAGGCCAATGAACAAAACAACACACAGATCTTTCGTCAAATGGAGTTGTACAAACCGAATGTACAACAGACATAATTATTAAAGGATTAGACAAGCCAAGTCAAATAAAAACATTTACAATAAACATATTCACTCGAGCCACTGACTTCTCAACGTCGCTAGCTTCAATCGTTAAATTTAATCCTTTTATTGGGCATGTTATTAAATGATCTTTTTCGCTTTTCGCCATAGTTCCCATTGTTGAATTGTTGATAGCCGTTTGGTTTTCTTCCAGAGCTAAAACGTGAAAATGACCCTTGGCTGACATCATTCCGGTTTCCACCATTGAATCGGTTTTTATTTAGTTGTGTTGGAAGTTCATCAAGCTCTGGGAGCTCTGTAGGGATATCCATTTTAGCAAAATGTCTATCTTTCCAATTTTTCTAGAATAAAGAAGGGTAATAAAAGGAACTCTAGTCGTCTTTGGGTTAAATAGGAAGAAAAAAGTGGGTAAAAGAAGGTACAAAAATAAAATCAAAAAAGTGCTAGTCATGAAAAAAAATACGAACAATCAAACCTGCTCCTAAATGGACTTAAATAATACCCTGTTGTTCACACAGTTATCAATAAATCTTTCTAATTGTACATTATAAACGTAGTTCCATAAAATAAACAATCGACTTTTTATGACGCTAGTCAATATCCCATCGAAAGCATTGTTCAAGACAAAATCAAAAACCTGTCTAAGTAAGCCTGCCCCGATTATACCCAACAGCATGTAAATATATAGTGTAGTGTAATCAAAAATAACGTATCAAAAACAATTGATGAAGACAGGGGCTAAATCGTTTTACCAGTTACCTCTCCCAACTGAACTCTAAAGTTTCTGTGTCTCTTGAAAGAACTCCTGGCAGAATTCTTATAAATATGAATAAGAACCCATTTCTAATACCAGTAGTCAAAGAATCTGGTTGAGATGACAAAGTACATGCTGTTTATGAACTATAAAAAAACACACTATCAGAACCCTGCAAACCACCTTTACGAAAATTCGCTGGGGTTATCATGCTTGAACACTTTGTAGAGTCAGATTTTTTGCTATCAACAGACAATAGGTCCCCACTCTATACCTAATATAAGCGCTCCGGGTGTTCTTCTGATTTTTCTATCACACATTTAAGACGTTATCTGCCAGGCAAGTGCCAAAATTCCATGGAAATACGGTCTTAAAACTCTTTCGATGCAATTTCGCTGAGGTTAAGGGAAGCTGTGGGAAACAAAGATTTAGGGTCTGTTAGCTACACTTCCAGTTTTCCTTCTACCTTACTGTTTGGTTTCAAAATAATTCTTTCCACCTGAAGCACTAGTCATTTTAATAGAATATCTCAACACCCGTCTGTCCTTATCAATGTTTTTTAAAGAGATGTGAATAACAATGAATTGGTTTTTGGCCTGATCGTCAAGGTATCACATTTCATGAATTATTATCATGCCCTTTACCTTTCGGGAAATACATTTGTTCACAACGGGCAATATTACTTTCATAAACAAATTTATGGTTTGAAAGTAAAACTCGTCTCGATAAAAAATAAACAAATTTTTGTGAGACTTTGTTTACAAATGTTTCTTAACTACTAGAAGTTGGAAAATGAATGGTAACTGCATCGCACTCGCAGTTATTTTTGTATTTTTATATTTTGTATGCAACTGCGTATTAAAAATGTCTTTTTCTGCAGTGTTTCGACTATCAACCATCAAGGCACCAGGAAGGGGATAAAGGAATTAGCCTAAGTCCCTACCTTAAAAAACGGTATCGAGACACGTTGCTAAATTTTTTTAATGCAATGTACAAAAATACATGTTAAGTTTACCTTAAATGCTTCCACCGATTCTTCAGGAACATCAAAAACGGCAGCCTAAAAAAAATCGGATTTTCTCAAACCTGCACACTGATGATGCATACCTTATAACACACAAAGCACAAGAAAATAAGGCAGTGGGAAAAAACTACGAAAGCTAAAGGAAAACGTTCGTACTTTCGGGTCGTATTTCTGTTTATGCGGGTAGTGGGACAGTACCTTCTGGTAACTGCCCGAGGAGAAGTAAGACGACTCCTCCCCACCACAGTCTAGGAGAGACATCATCGGAGGCTGATGTCGAGTACTCCCTTAGCCTCCTAAATCTAGGTTTGCGTCTGTTCTGGCATCCAGCGGCAAGTACTGTTTTTAAACTGTCCATGGAACTGGTCTCCCTGTGGACAGTAACTAGACCACGTATACCTCTATGAAATGAATTCAAATCAAAGAAGATTAGTAACTGCCAATATGCAAAAGACAGGAGTCTCGCCCGGTCGTGGAAGTAATGGAATGCAGGTTACACATGATCGTGACTGCGACTGCAAACAAAGAGAAACAGAAACTGAAGAAATGGATCACCAAAATTGCAACATGGAATGTCCGAACATTATTTCACAAAGGCAAGCTTGACAATGTTATACAAGAAGCAGATAGATTAAATCTGTCCATTCTGGGAATATCTGAAATGAGATGGAAAACAAAGGTTGCATCACAAAGAACAAATGGACCGTCATCTATTCAGGAAATGATAAACACAGCAATGGAGTTGGAGTATTGCTAGATGAGAAAACGTCAAGTAATCTCATTGGATTCTGGGGAATCTCAGACAGAGTCGTACTTGTAAAAATCAAGGAGCCCAAATTTTGCCTCAGTTTAATACAAGTATATGCTCCCACCTCTGATGCAACTGATCAAGATATAGAACAGTTCTACAACGAAATGAACTTAGCGATGAAGAAGTGCAAAGGAAATGAAGTCAAAATCATTATGGGCGACTTTAATGCCAAAGTCGAGAATGAAGCTGAAGGAAAAATTGTGGGGAAGTTCGGGCTCGGTCTCAGAAACGACAGAGGAGATCTACTGGTAGAATGGTGCAATGAACAATGCTTATGTGTAGTAAATACATGTTTTCAACAACCAGTAAATAAACTGTGGACATGGAAAAACCCCGACGGTGTGACGAAAAATCAAATTTATTATATCCTGGTACCCAAACGATTTCGAACATCAGTGATCAATGTTAAGACCTATCCAGGTGCAGACTGCGACAGCGATCATGTACCAGTAGTAGCAAAATTTCGGTTAAAATTAAAGAAGAAATCGAAACCAAACAGAACTCTAAAACTACAACTAGTAAACTGCAAGGACCCAGAAATCAGAACAATCATGAAGACAAAAGTAACTGAAAGATTGAAGATGCACTATCCAGTCAAGAATCAAAACAACATAACACCAGAAGAAGACTTTATCAAAATGAAAAATGTTATTATGGATACAGCAAACGAAATTCTACAAAAATGTGAAAGGAAGCCACATAAAAGCTGGATGAACCAAGAAATTTTAGATCTGATGGAAGAAAGGAGAAAAGCCAAACAGAACTCTAGGAAATACGATATCTTCAATAAGAAAGTGAAGAGGCTCTATAATGTAGCACATGAGAAATACCTAAATAAAATATGCCAGGAAGTAGAAAAGTTTTATAATATTTCACCAAAAGAGGNAACAACATAACACCAGAAGAAGACTTTATGAAGATGGAAAATGTTATTATGGATACAGTAAACGAAATTCTCCAAAAATGCGAAAGAAAGCCACATAAAAGCTGGATGAACCAAGAAATTTTAGATCTGATGGAAGAAAGGAGAAAAGCCAAACAGAACTCTAGGAAATACGATATCTTCAATAAGAAAGTGAAGAGGCTCTATAATGTAGCACATGAGAAATACCTAAATAAAATATGCCAGGAAGTAGAAAAGTTTTATAATATTTCACCAAAAGAGGCACATGAACAAATAAAAGCCATCACCGGAAAATTCAAAACTGGAAACAAAACGGGGTGTTTAAAAGATGAAAACGGAAATATTTTGATAGAAGAGCTATATGACGACCCCGAGCGACCAGAAAAACCTTTCACGTTCTCGGAACCATTATCAGGACCGGGAATATTGAAAAGCGAAATAGAAAATGCCATGAAACGTATGAAAGCAAACAAAGCAGTTGGTCCTGACAACATCCCCGTCGAAATTCTGATGGCACTAGAAGGAGTGGGGCTAGATTACCTACAACAACTTTTCAATAAGATCTACAACACTGGAATCATCCCTGTATATTATGATGAAATCTATATTTATCGCAACGCCAAATAAACCAGGCACAATGGAATGTGAAAACCACAGGACGATAAGTATAATGAGTCACTGCATCAAGCTTTTACTTAAAGTAATCATGCAAAGAAATAAGCGTAGAATACACGACCAAATATCAGAAGAACAATACGGATTCATGCCAGATAAAGGTACGAGGAATGCAGTTTTTGTATTGAAAAACATTGCACAAAGATCTGTAGAAGTACAAAAAGATCTATACCTGGCTTTTATCGATTACAAGAAAGCGTTCGATCGAGTTCGACATGATGAAATTCTCCACATGCTTAATGAAATTAATATTGATGATAAAGATTTAAGAATAATCCAAAACCTTTATTACGACCAATGTGCGGTGACTCGAGTTGGTAACAATGTCACTGAAGAATGTGTAATCAAGAAAGGTGTGCGACAGGGATGTGTACTATCACTAGACCTCTTCTCGTTAAATAGTGAAATGATATTAAGAGATCTGATTGGAGAACCAGGAGTCAATGTTGGAGGAACAAATATCAACAACCTTCGTTTTGCTGATGATACTGTCTTAATTGCAGACTCTGAAGAAAGATTACAAAATCTTGTAAATGTCACAAACATCAGCAGCCTCAAAAAAGGTATGGAATTGAATGTCAAAAAGACACAATGCATGGTTCTAACTAAAAAAAAAGAAGACGAAATTCCAATCATTAATATTTTGGTGAACGGAGAGCAGCTTAAGCAGGTAAACACGTTCAATTACCTTGGAACAAAGATATCGTGGAACGCCAAGGACGATCAAGAGTTAAAAATACGAACAAGACAAGCTAAAGCAACATTTGAAAAACTAAGGACAATTCTGACCAACAAGAATATTAGCTTCGATACCCGCTTCAGAGTATCGAAATGTTACGTATACTCAGTGTTCACTTACAAGTGTGAAGCATGGACGATAAGTGCGACAATGGAGAAAAAGATCAACGCCTTTGAAATGTGGGCATTTAGAAGAATGCAAGGAATATCATGGACCACAAAAACAACAAACGAAGCAGTCCTGAGACAGGTTAAGCAAGAAAGAAATCTCTTGAAGAACATCAGAGTTAGACAGGCTAGATTATTGGGGCATGTAATGCGAAAAGGAAAGTTTGAACACTTGTCTTTAAATGGTAAAATTGATGGGAAAAGAGCAAGAGGACGACAACGAAGGAAATACCTGCAGCAACTAACAGAAAAACCCAATGTCTTAATACAGGCCACGTACAACAGATCAGAATGGAGAGAATTCATTAAAGAGGCCCCCGATGGCTGGAACAGCTAAGGCAATGAAAGAAGAAGCTTTCTGTTTATCTGTCAATCTATCATCCCGCTACAGGAATTTAGTCTGCAGATATGTCTTTCGCTGTCAAACCGCCTAATACTACACCCTGTAACAATATAAATATTCACACCACAGAAATCAGTGCTGGACCTGCATATACATACACTTTCCAAGGTTTAAAGGTCGAGCTTCCACTGGGACCAGCACGTTCTTCATTTGTCTTTTACCATCTTACCATTTTGAAATTTTTAAAAGTCATCCAGATTAGCATCTCATCTATAAGCAGGGAGTCAATAAATTTACTGGCTCTTTCATTATTGTTGTCCAATCCTTCGCCGATCTCCGTGTATCTTCGTTACCTTACCGGGGTGCCATCTCGATGAGGTCGGCTGTCAAAGTCCTCCACACTTGTCTGTCCGTATCTTCGTTATCCCTCTGCTAAAGCTGTGTAGCTCTATTTCTTAAGTTGAAGGTTTTCAGCTTCGCTCCCATGACCTCCTTTTCCTATGGTTATTTTGGGCACTATCTCTAGTCAATACAGTACTTGCCATAGGACGCAAGTAATGACTTCAACTTTCACATTTTGACATACTTTCACACAACACTGCGAACGCTGGTCTCTGTCTCCTAAAGTCTCTTTAAAATTCGCTACACATTTATAACAATGAATACCTGTCTGATTTTCCTAAATATTACATGTGCTAATTTACTTAAAGACGTACACATATAAACAGTAGTTAAGCGCAAGCCTAGATTTTTTATGGCTGAAATTTTGATATGGGTGTGGGGGATGGAACATACTAAAGTTGTATAAGTCTGCAGGAGGTGAAAGAATACAGGGTAAAGTTTAAAACATTAAATAATGATTTTTGGCAACAATCGATGTATGGCGTCAGTAATTGATAAAATAATTGGCAGTGTAACATAAGTATTTCACAGCAGCTTCCACACTACCCTTACTTGGCGTATATTAAAACCTAGGCACTTCAGGTATACAAAACTGCCTTTTATCTAGACTCTTTCTACTGACCAACTTGAATGAAAAAAACGAAAAAAGAAATAATGTCTTACCCGACTAACATCATCAAACCATCAAATATCATCTAATGATATGTGATCAACAATTTGAATGTCTGATCTTTAAAATGAAAAAAACCCCACACAAATCCAACACAGTGGTAATGATCTTTGTAAAGAAATAATGCCTCGGGAATTAATGCTTTGTTAACGCATGTGAGTAACAAATAATAGAAAATTAAATTTCTTACCTTTTTCCCTTTACACAAACGTAGACCACGGATAGACTCTACCAGTTCTGGAGGTTGGTCCTCTTTCAATATTTTCCAAATCAGTCCAGTTCCACGCAGCTCCCAGTTTTGTGTAATCATGAATGTTACAAAGCCCTAAAGAACATTTTTGGGTCGCAAGTAATTAATTAATTTCTAATATAAATAAAACAAAACACCCTTAACTATATTATGTAACACCCAAAATCAGATTTCTTTACTTATATGCACTAAGATTTAACTTTATTAAACTTGTAATCTACGATTGAATGATGTTCCAGTAAGAGTCAGGAATAATTTTGCAAAGAAATAATTATGAAATGAAAAAGAAGTATTGAATTAGTATTATGCCAGTATTAACGGCAAAACCCATGTGTATATATATATATACACACACACAAGAGTCTAAAACACAAATAACATGTATAAATGTTTTTCTTGCTTGTAAAAATAAAGTATTATGAAACATAGTCCAGGTAAAAATTTTAATGAAAAAAACCGATTAATATTACGCGTTGATTTCTTTTTATCAAGTATTTGTTAAAATAAACCCCAAAAATAAAAAATGATTTAATGTATGAAAAAAATCCAGTAAAATGTAACCCTTTGTGCTTCTGGCCTTAGGAACGGTAAAACTCACACAAAAATACAACCAACATTATTAACTTCATTACAGATGCACAGCCAGATAAATCGATACATAAAGAAAATGCAAACCGACGGATAAACCAAGATACTTAACTGACACATGCAATATAATAAACATGAATAGACTGGTCTATGCAGATAACTTTCGTTTCAATTCCTTTGCCTCTACACCAGTCCACAGTGATCGAGCTCCACCTACCGAATATGTATATCAATACCTTACTTAACAAACGCCTTATGATTTCATTTACTACCCCTATCAAACACTTTCGCTAATAATTAAAAATGCAAACTTTCCCCAAGATTTGCTATTGTATAGCATCAGTGGGTGTTCCTAGTTCAAAGATCATAAACTAAAAGAAGGTACCATCACAACTAAGTTAGGATGATTAGACCAATGATCTGCTAAATTCTTACCTCATGGGAAGACAAAAGCGATCTGTTTTTCATTTCCGTATTACCAGAAACCATAGCAAGGGCTGCAGATACCGCATCAATAGCACCTAATTTCTCAATCAAATGTTCTGCTGCTGGGCGAAATAGATGAAGCATGTCTTGACTGACCTTTTCAATCGACCTAAAACAAAGATGATTCGGATGGAATCATACTCAACTTTCGCTTTCTTCTTCTTTGTGTAGAATGACACCATTTGAGTAGAGGGGCAAGTTAATGCAAGGACATAAACAATTTTTACTGGTTAGAAATCCTTTCCCGCGGTATAACAACAAGAAAGAACTCCTGGCAAACTTTTTTAAAATTTAAAAAGAATGAATGTTGGCCTGTATTTTTTTAAAGTATCAATTAAAAATCAAGAAAATACAGAAAAATAGATCAATAACTGGGGATTACGGAAGGTCAGGTGAAATAATTGAAAGTTTCTCTTGAAAATTCTGAACTTTATGGACTCAGAGGAAGCCATCGTCATCTTCTCCCATCGTCAGCCTGGCGATGGGAGAAGAATCTCTCGAAACGTGGCTCAGAAAAAGCTTACGACTCATGACATGATAAAGCTCTTACATCTGTGAAAGTTTCTCATTCGGAAAACTCGGTGGATAACATGGCAAATGCATAGGTTAACAAACCCCCTCTCCCAGACAGTACCTAAGCCATGTCTGCCAGCCTGAATGGCACAACCTGGCAAGACTCCAGCTGCGATAGTCTAAAATAAACTAAAAGTTCATACGAACGGATAAAAAGTGCCCTTAAACCAAATCCAATACTTTTTAACACTTAAAAAAAGCTATTGTACGCTCATCGTATAGAAAACTTATACAGAGAGCCACTTATACTCCCAACATTGGTCATTTTAATGTCTGTCAACAAATGGCTATAAAGATCCTACGACACAAGTGTTGGTGAATAACGATCAATACAATTGAGGCACTGCATTACGAAACACTTCAGTAAAGTGCCATACTACTTACTTTACAGTGTCATCAACAGACGCTTGTATGATTTCCGACGGCTGGGGAGCTCCAACTCGTCTGAAAGCAATACCCTACGAGAAAAATGTCCCCGTATCAAATAACAATCAAAAGATAAACATATCAATTGAAACTTGTCCTATTTTGTAACCTAACAAATCCCAATGGAACCCTTCTAATAACATCGTGAAAAGGTAGGCTTGTGTGTTAGCGGTCTTTCCAATGGTCATTCCAGAAAAAGGAAAGAGCACAAAGCACCCGGGGCAAAATAAGAACATTGGCCAGGTATACCAAAAATAAATTCAAAGTCTCAAGATCCTAACGTTGCACCATTGGCTAAATATCTTGTCTACGGATTTCTTCTTTTTCATTCAAAAAATGCCAAAATCTTGACGATGTCCAATTAGCAACCTAAATTTGCTCCAATCACGTCTTAAAGTTAAACTACTATCTGCACACCAATTGAGGTTGGCAGGATAAAAATGTACCGGTAACATAATTTCACTCTTATCTGATTCTGCTTCTGCTGTTGAAAATTGGTTTGTATAACTTTCAAGAAAACATGGGTCTTGCTGGGCGAACAAAATAATTAGCAGCAGAATAGCAATTCTCAGTACACAGAGAAATACAACTATGTAGTCAGATTGTTGTTCGATATGGCGGGGCCTGCCGCCTATTAGTCTAACTTATTTATCTAACAAAATATCAAAATGAGATGTTGTCTTCTGGGTTTACTATTTTCATAAAAATGAAAACGAACGTACTGAGGATATAAAATCAAAACAATTAACAAAACTAAAAAGCAGTTAGAATAAAATAATACTCACTGCTCTCTTTTCAACATATTTTAATTGTTCCTCTTGAGTTCTCTTGTAAAAAACGATGCAAATACCAGTCCTTCCCGCACGCCCTGTCCGCCCCGATCTGTGAATGTAGTCATCTACATCCTGATAAAGTAGTCAATAAACAGTACAACTTTAAAAATCAGTGGCTTGTGACAAACTATATTATCGGTAATCTATCAGATACCTAATGGTAAATCAACAACAACAACAACAACAATAATAATAATAATAATAATAATAATAATATCAACTTATGTCCATTTGACATAAGAGTAAATGAAAAGGAAAAGGAGAAAGTTGAACGATACCAAGAGTTGAAATGTGAGGTTAAAAGGCTTTGGAAGTGCCAAAATGTTAAAGCTATACATATCGTTGAGGAGCACTAGGTTGCATATGAAAGAGTTTCCACCACTGCTGCTTGTGCAACCTAAGATCCACTAATCCTCCAATGAGTGTTAAAATGCAAAATCACACTAATGAAAATAACGGCGTGGGCCTAGTTGTTATCTTGTGACTGGCAGAATGAATTCAAGTAAAGAGATAAACAAGTTAGTCATGGAATGCTTTTAAAGAAGTAAATCGTTTGATGAAAGTGGGAAACCAATTTGAGGTTAAACGAAAAAAATGTTTAGCGAGTGGAGAGATCGGGATTTGGTCGAGCTAACGGAGCAACATGTATGTTATTAAGCAAGAGCCATCAGAACGAATGGTTGGCTGTCTGAATTAGAACAAGAAATGATAAAGAGAAAAGTAGAAGACGAATCCCAAGTGGGGGTTAATGTAATGGAGGAAGCTAATATAGATGGAAGGGCGACTAATGAAGTTGTGGAGAATAGCTATGAACAAGGGAATATGACAGTGGCCATAAAAGATGCATATGATATGGTAATATGAATGAAAAGCTAAAGGAAATTGTTGATGAATTGGAAGAAAACCATTGTAGAAAAGCGAACAAGCGACGGCATTCTTTTCAAAAAGCCTGATAGGAAAATTATAAGACTTCGAACTGAGAGAGTGAATTCAACAATCAGGTTTGTAAGAACTAAATATATCACGGAAACGAATAATCTGATTAATGCTGCAAGTATTTGGGTTGCAGAACAGATAGGGTTGAAGAAATTTCAACCTAGGAAAATAAGGAACCAAAGTGGAAGCACAGAATTGATGGATTAAACGGCCTTAACATGCTTGATAGACAATTGATTGAGCGGGTAGGACCAAAGAAAAAACGAAAACTTAAGGACTACAAAAAAGTATAGGGTGAAAGCGCAAGGAATTAAGAACTCAAACAATGGGCTCTTGCAAAAAGTTCAAAAGATACCAACAAAGAATAACACAATTCAGACAGAATAGGATCTTTAATGTTGACCAGAAAAAGATGAACACAGTTAAATGGAGGAGGTTCCAGGTCAACAGATGTACCAGATTCTGAGAAAAGCAAGAAGTTTTGGGAAGATTTTTGGAGTGTTAAAAAACAACACACCAGGGAATCCCAATGGCTAAATGATTTAAAGCAAGATATGAATGAAGAACAACATCTGCAACACGAATTGACTATAACTGTAGACAAAATAAAAAAGCACGTAAGAAAATGCATTAAGGATGATCCGGCGAAAAGTAACAAAAAAAGAAAAGAAGATCCTTGGAAAGTTAAAAGAATTTGCCCAGAACCAACTGGTTGAAAAACAACAACGTCTGAGTTAAGAGTTAAAATATTTGAAAGTAAAGTTAGAAAGAATTAAAGTATAAGATAGAAAGATAAGGGACAATAGCATGCTTTGGGAGGATCAAAGACGATTTTACAGAGGTATTGAATCAGAACAAGAAAGGAAAGGAAAAGTTCCAGAAATAATTAAGTCTGTGCAATATTGGGCGGATATATGGGAAGATGAAAATGTGACACTTTACAAGAAATGGATAAGCAGAGTGGCAAAGATTAGGTAAAAGGTTTCAGAGCTGAATGAATCATTAGTCACCGAGAAAGGATTATATGAGATAGTAAGAAAGAGAAAGAAGTGGTTGGTGCCAGGAATTGATGGTATACAAAACAACTGGTGGAAAAGTTTGTTGGTGTAGAAAATCGGTGGCGAAATGCACGAATAAATTGATTGAAAGCTGATGAAATGGATGACAGATAAAAGGTCAGTGCTATTGTCAAGGTCTGTAAACTTGGATAATGAGGAATATCGACCAATAACACGTTTGAGCACCTGTTACAAAATTTTTACAGGTATGTTAGCCAAGTACAGGAAAGAGTATGCGGCCACAAATGTAATTTGGGGCAAAATCCAGCCGAGGCCGTGCTCAGGAGTGTTTGAAACAGTAGATCAATTGTTGGTTGATAACGCTATAACGGATAAAGCCAGGGGAAAGAAGAGGAACTTGGCTGTGGCAGTCTAGGACTATCAAAAAGCGTATGATATGGTCAGACATTATTGCACCGAGAGAGTTTATAGATGGATGGGAATACCGGATAAGGTTTTAGAATTCTTGAAAGCAATGATGAAAGGATGGCGCACCTGACTGGAAATGAATGACAGTGTAAAGGTAAAAGTGAGTAGATGGATAAACATTAAAAAGGAGTTCCACAAGGAGGCAATTACTCACCGATGGGGTTTTGTCTGACAGAGGTAGAAATCGCGATATTATTAGAGGAGAGGGGTGGCTATCGGATGAGAGGATCAGGAGAAAGAACCATCGGGAGGGCTCATAGTCTATTGATTGATGATCTAAAGGTATACCAGGGAAGTCAGAAAACCTGGAAGTAGTTAATGAATCAAACGTGAAGGCTTGTTTGGATGCAGGAGCATCTCATGCAGTAACGAAATGTGCAAAAAGTGATTTTCAGAAACGGTATGAGAGTGAAAGGAGAAAGATTGATAGTACTGGAAGAAAGGATAAAAGCACTTGATTCGAATAAAAATAGAAGCCTACAACTTCTTAGGGTGTGAGAAAGGTGATAAAATAGATGTGAGAATGGTCATGGCAATAGTGAAGAAAGAAGTACGAAAGAGGTCAAGCCAACTGGTCAAATGTAACTTGAATGATAAGCACCTCATGCAAAACATTAATGCAAGAGTGGTTCCAGCGGCAGGCTAAATCATGAATGTTTGTGGCCTTGAAAAAGGAGATGTAGAATGTTTGGATAAAATAGTGAAAGATGAGGTAAGAGTTGCCAACAGTCAGGGGAAGCAAGCTAGCGATGAAATATTATTCACGGGTAGAAATGAAGGGGTAAGACGTTTGAGAAGCTTCAAAGATGTGTACAATGAGACAAGAGTAAGAGTTGCATGTTATTTGGCAACAGCAACAAAAGAATGGTTAGGGAAAGAGTGGGAGAATAAATATGAGAAAGAGCAGAACCCACTGAAAACGGAGATTCAAGATAGTTTGCAGATGTACAGTAAGGAGGTAAAATTTGGTAAAGGACTTGTCGAAAGCAATGAAGAGCGATAAGACAACTGGAAAGTAATATGGAGAAAACTAAAAAAAGGGGTCAAGAAGGGAACGAAATAAGTGCATCCAAAGAAATTTGTGGAAAAGAAAACGCAAAGTGAAATAATATCGGGGTATACAAAGGAGGGCTATGGATGATTGTAGTGCAACACAGACCCTAAGAAGACAGCAGGTATATTAATCATGCTTGAACAGGTGGTCAAAACAAGTGCCTGGAGGAAAGTTAAAGGAATTGTAGGAATAGACAGTTGCAGGAAATGTGGTGAAATAAGGGAGACGGTACAAAATTATCAGGATCCAAAATGCTACCAACTTCAGCGTATATCAGGAGACATGATAACGCACTAAAGATGTTGGCAGTCGAATGGGGAAAGTGCACGTGTTTAAGGACAATGGCAAAAAAATCTTGCGGGATCGGGAATGAGGGCGCACTGTACAGAAAGGAGACTAGATAAGACTTTGAAGGACGAGGAGAAAAAAGAAATACACTTATTACAAAATGTATTGTCTGGATTAATTTTATGAACGATGTTTAAATTAGCTACTAAAGCTTGTTAGCTAAACTCTACATATGGATATATTTCCATTATTTATTGTAAAATGTGTGTGATGTGTATCTGTAGTTACGAAGTTACAACAACAACAACAACAACAAAATAATAATAATAATAATAATAATATGATAATAATAATAATATAATAATAATAATAATAATAATAATAATAATAATAATAATAGTATCCTCAGGAAAACCCTCAATCTTTATACCCCCTGGAAATGAATTTCAGCTCTTTTCAGGAGTCATTTTTAAACGAAATGGATTATTTACATGCCATTACTTTTACAAATTACGGAAAAATAGGGGGAAAAAAAGTAAGTTTGCAAGCATCTTTCAAGGTAACTTGNTTTGAGAAGCTTCAAAGATGTGTACAATGAGACAAGAGTAAGAGTTGCATGTTATTTGGCAACAGCAACAAAAGAATGGTTAGGGAAAGAGTGGGAGAATAAATATGAGAAAGAGCAGAACCCACTGAAAACGGAGATTCAAGATAGTTTGCAGATGTACAGTAAGGAGGTGAAATTTGGTAAAGGACTTGTCGAAAGCAATGAAGAGCGATAAGACAACTGGAAAGTAATATGGAGAAAACTAAAAAAAGGGGTCAAGAAGGGAACGAAATAAGTGCATCCAAAGAAATTTGTGGAAAAGAAAACGCAAAGTGAAATAATATCGGGGTATACAAAGGAGGGCTATGGATGATTGTAGTGCAACACAGACCCTAAGAAGACAGCAGGTATATTAATCATGCTTGAACAGGTGGTCAAAACAAGTGCCTGGAGGAAAGTTAAAGGAATTGTAGGAATAGACAGTTGCAGGAAATGTGGTGAAATAAGGGAGACGGTACAAAATTATCAGGATCCAAAATGCTACCAACTTCAGCGTATATCAGGAGACATGATAACGCACTAAAGATGTTGGCAGTCGAATGGGGAAAGTGCACGTGTTTAAGGACAATGGCAAAAAAATCTTGCGGGATCGGGAATGAGGGCGCACTGTACAGAAAGGAGACTAGATAAGACTTTGAAGGACGAGGAGAAAAAAGAAATACACTTATTACAAAATGTATTGTCTGGATTAATTTTATGAACGATGTTTAAATTAGCTACTAAAGCTTGTTAGCTAAACTCTACATATGGATATATTTCCATTATTTATTGTAAAATGTGTGTGATGTGTATCTGTAGTTACGAAGTTACAACAACAACAACAACAACAAAATAATAATAATAATAATAATAATATGATAATAATAATAATATAATAATAATAATAATAATAATAATAATAATAATAATAATAGTATCCTCAGGAAAACCCTCAATCTTTATACCCCCTGGAAATGAATTTCAGCTCTTTTCAGGAGTCATTTTTAAACGAAATGGATTATTTACATGCCATTACTTTTACAAATTACGGAAAAATAGGGGGAAAAAAAGTAAGTTTGCAAGCATCTTTCAAGGTAACTTGTTTCAGATCCTAATACAGCATCCCAGTCACTCCTATTTATTATTTTCATAAATCAAACTTTCAAAACATCTTGTATTTTGAGTAGATTACTTACAATTCTCCCTTTAAACTTCAACCACTTAACTAACAAACAAACAATATATACATAATGAATAACAAAACCAGGAATGAAACAAAAATTATTTGTATATTTTTGGATTCATTCATATACTGAATGGCCATCACTGTGAGTAAAAACAAATAAAAAATCAATGAAGCCAATGTGACTGTTACATTTAGTTTTTTTTTACAGTAGTTGTTTGAATCTAAGAATGTGCCAAAAATATATCTATCGCCAACAAATTACCTTTGGGGGTTCAGTCTGAATGACGAGATCAACTTCGGGTATATCCAGTCCTCTAGAGGCAACATCAGTTGCGACAAGGCAACGAAAACGGCCATCTCGGAAACGCTTTGAAGTTAAAGAAATCATAACATTACTAGAAGCAAAAAACAATACAAAAGGAAAACAATGGTCTTTTAAAAGTTCTAGTATTCGTCTGAGGACTTCTGAAACCTTGAAATAACAGGTTGACGTGTGTGTACGATATACTATTTGTCTGACGGGGATGGGGCGATGGGAGAAGATAAGGCACTTTGTTGCTTACAGGCAGTGTTTTGACAACAGAGTTGGCGGTGGCGAAGACTAAACCATAACCTGTAGCAAATAGTACAGCGACCAATCTTTGCAAACTTAACTAGTAAGCTTGAGTAAAGTAAACTGGATAGATTTATGTTCCACATCTAGGTAGTGCGGGATTTTTTGTAGTACATCCTTGCCTTGCATTGGCAAATTTTGCCAACAAATTTGACCCCAGATCACTTGACCAAGGAGGTTGAAACAATCACATTATATTCTCCATATTCCATAAATAATCTTCTTTTAAATAACCCAAAGAGAAATTAAATATGTTATTATCCCAAAGATTCCACTGGAACATGCTGCATCCAGGTGTGAATATTTATCTGAATAAACTGTACCTGTGTTATATCGATAATTGAAAAAATTGTGTGTGTGAAGTACGACCTAAAGTTCTGCATGAAGCTTTGGTCAGAAAAGAACATAGAAAAATGTAACGATTCATGAGTAAGAGTGTGTACGGGTGGGTGGGTAAAAATGTTGAATACTATACCATTTCCCCTTTAACCTGTGCACTAAGAAATTAATGAGAAAACCTATAGGCCAACGGCTTTTAAAAGGTTAATAACAAAGCAGATAGTAACAGGTTGAAGAAGGCCTGGTGCTGTTTCTGCGATACGTTTAAGATAGCATTGGCGTATTTCTAAACTGAAACAACACAAAGTTTTTGTCAAATATTGTAATTGATAAATCTTGGTTAACAATATTTGGTGATACGGTGTATATTATTGATCATTTTTTCTTCTATTTCGTCTGAAAGCGAAAAAACAAAATCTGCACAAATGGGATAAAAAGAAAATCAGTTTTAAAAAAGTTAAGTGTGTGTAAGAAGTGGAAGGTCGAAGATTTGTCCGTTTCTATCGAAATTATGCTAATAAAGTCTTGATTCATATCTGATGCTCCCGTGCAAATGAATCCTGGACTTTGCCAAAGGTATGAAGTATGTGCAAAGCTTTTGAGTTGTTTGGTGCAAGTAAAGTATGCTAGGTGTACTAACAATGACTTCTGAGAAACAATGATTTTAACCTCAAGGTGTTCAAATCAGTATGCCCATGCAGTCGCAAATACTGATTTACACGCTAACGAATTTTGAAAATATTAACACGGCAGTTGGCTTCAGAAAAATGTAATAATCGTAAACATCATCGACATCATCATCATTATCGTCATCTTCTTCTTCGTCGTCGTCTTCTTCTATCCGTCATTACCCTCCAAGTTTCCTTTGTCATGGGTCTGACGTTTCCTGACAGGCTGCAGGCTCAGTCTCCAGGCATCATGATTTTGTGGATCTATTGTGTCCATCTTCCATGACTTTGTCATACAACTAGAATGCATGCAGGCCTGAAAGAGCAGGGTAAAAGAGTGGTGGTTGGATATTGTAACGTTGTGACAGACAATAAATCGATTTCATCGTTCCTATGCTCCCTCATTATGTAATGCCTCCGCACTCTGTATTTTCTGCTCCTGGGATTTTGGTCACATGAGTACCACCGAAAAAGCTTTCATTAGAAATAAATGTTGTAATTTTCGATATATATATATATAGTATTCGTATAAGGATCCCCCTCCGCACCTTTATTTGAACGAAAAGTCTCGTCAGTTGGTGGCCCAAACTATCTTAAAACTTGTATGAAAATTCCTTTCTGAGCTTACTGCAAGAACTGTGAAAACCATTTAAATAATCTTGGTTCCAATGCTGCGAAACTAAAAATACAAGGAATTTCAAGTCCAATAGCAAACGCAAAATCCCCCTTTTGTCGTTAACAGTCGAATTACTTCCTGTTTTATTGTAACTCGCAACATTTTAAATAATATCCATAAATTTCTATGGCCCAAAGGCGCTTATTGGAGCGAACATAATATATATATATATATAATATATAATTATTTTCAATTGTTACAAAATCCGTACCTGTACAAAACATAACTAAATGTAAGAGTAATGTAAATAAAAAGGAAATCAATTAAAAGCTTACCTGAAGTGTTACCTCACGCTGTGACTGGGATATATCACCATGAAGTACTTGAGTTTCCTGTGTTAGAGAAAAAAGGAATCGGTTATTGAAAACAAATCATCACGGTTCTTTTAATATAATTTTTTTTTGTTAGGGTCATATCGACTGGTGGGAAACTCAGGTAATACTTCTTAGAAATGCCCACTGGTATATCTGTTGGGCTATTAATTCCAAATGCAAACTTAAGTTGCCACGTCCAATGTTTATTAGCCGTGGGCACTTGATATGGTTGAAATATAACAGAATGCTGTGATTTTTACACTTGAGATATTATCTAGTACCTTACACTGAAAAGCCGAATAAAAAAATTTGCTATAGAGCATAGGGCTGGTAAATTTTTATCAGAGGAAACAGGAACGACTCATCGGGGTTGGAAAGGCAACGTCTGTGTTAACAGCCAAAAAGTATAATATGCAGGACCGCGCTGTATAAAACCAACAACATACCTATAAATTACTGATACCTATTTTGGTAGTACTGCGACAAATAACACGTGGCGGGCCATCCGAAGCCTCAAGTGCAAATTCATAATGTTGCGGAGTCCGTATATATTTCAAGAATATTAAAATTACCTGTTTCATGTGGGTACTAATTGACAACTCATTAGCCTCCTTCTTTGTCGAAGTAAATATGATACATCGACCGTGTGCGCCACTGTAAACCTGCAGCAAAGCAACAAGACAAGTTTCGTGAATTATTTTCTCCAAAGTGTACTTGTGGTGCATCATTAATTATGATCTGTGTTAACTGCTTTGCATTCAAATGTGTATGCCATGTCAAACTAAGAGAGTGTGTTATTCGGGTTTTATTCCATTGTCCCTGTGTGTACCTTCTTTTATTACAAAATATACAAGCTGTCACCATAATAAACAAACTAATTAACTAATGCATTGAGTAAACATATCCTGTTTATTTTCCTTTCCATATTTACAAGTTACTTGAAACAAGTGTGGGGAGCTGACATGTAATCACAAAAATTGTGAGTACATTATAAGTAAAAAAACTGCTGGAATGCAACGTAGTAAAAAAAATATTTGCGTTTGATGTTCGTTTGTAAGATCAACTGTCTCTGATTTGAAGGCGTGTCACTAAGCAGTGGCTGGATACACTAATGTACTGACATCGCCAATATTGGTAATGTAATGCAATGCAATGCAATGTAATGTAATGTAATAAAGGAATGGTAGGCTCTGGAAACCGAAGAATGTACCGAATACCGATCATGGTAACCAAAACCTCGTGTGGAAAAAGTGCGGTAAAAAGATGTTAGGAAAAAAAAGTAAAAAAAGTTACCAAATAGCGTGTATACCAAAACTGCAATACCATAAGATCACAGAAGCATTTTAGAATCACAACATAAATCTTTCAGGGTAAAATACAACCAATTTACTTGCCCAATGATTGCAAACATTTATTTAATATTCCATTAATATCAAACATATGGAATGATGCAATCACTGTGCGATAACAGGAGCTGAAACAATGCGAACTGGGAACAACAGGTAACTTGCGCACTGGACTTACATCCTTACATAGCGAAAGAAATTCATCTAAGTAAATTAAAGTACCATAACATCATATCTTTACAGCGTAGAACAGCAATAAACATGGAACATTGTATCTTGTTCTGGAAAGACTGCGGGTGGTAATATGCCTGCTTAATTTTTATTGTTGTTGTTATTTGTTGGGAGGTCACTAAATGACAGCATTTCTTTGATTTTTAAAGGACGTGAACCACTTCCACACGTGACTCTGGCGAGTAAAATACACATATAGCATCATACTAGAAGGGTCAAATCTAAAGGTTTCTTTCGCTGTCAGTCGATCCTGGCCTGAACTGGCTGTAAAACGAGTTTTAGATTCAAGTGGTTTTCATAATATCTAAATTAGGTGTATCTCTTTCCCCATATAATACTAATACGCTTGCTTTCAGACTGGTTGGGTGGATATTATAAAGCAATTCGCTTTCTACAGACTAAACAACTTTATTACAACCATGTGTTTGTCAAATAATCTACAGGTGTGCCTCCCGACTATATTGGTGTGGGAAGCTAGCCACATAAACCCTTTTGAGGCCTTTTTTGCTGCATCGTGTTTCTTCATTCCAATTGTTTAAAAGTTTCACTTCAACACATGATTCCATAACAGTATATCTTTCGATAGCCATTTTTATTTGACAACTTTATCTAAATACCGCTGTAACAACACAGTTTACTTATTTTCACCACAGTTCACCAGTTTACTACCAATATAGGTAGCAAATGCACTTCCTTGAATCATAACATTTAGCATTAACTCTTTAAATGACTTATTGAGAAGCCACTTCAACAATATCGTATCTGTTCTTATTCAAACTTAACAAATCCTACAGAATAACTGTAGGCAAACAAGTCAAGTTTGCATTGTCCTGTTTAAAAGGTACTTAACATTTGCTAGAAAGAAACTGAACTGTTACCAGGTATGAGTTGATATGTAGATAAGTACAAGCAAACAACTTACAAATAGAAAACACCCGCTGTGTATAAATGTGCCGAAAAACCGCCAAAACTATTCAATAACCAAGACCTACCTGAACAACGTCGGCTATTGTTGCAGCTCTCTGAGTGTATGGGCATGAAATCGCTTTATGCTTTAAAACAAAGAAAATTTGCTATTAATGCAATGCAACAAGGTATAAGAAATAATTACGATGAAATATACTAGGATACAACCATATATTCAACCGCAAGTCTCAAAAAGAATTATGCGCAAATATACATAAATTCTTAAAAAAATAGAATAAATTTTGTTTTACCTCAACAGATGTTGCAGCACGATTGCTATCTCTTCCAATCAGATCAATGATTTTACGATCTTTCTTCATGTATTTATCAGCTGTTGCTCTAACCCAGTCGGGCATAGTCGCAGAAAATAGCAGAGTTTGTGGTTTTTCCTCTAAATTACAAAAAATAAAAAATTCCTTGTGGGTGAATTACAGATATGAAATTTCATTCTAAAACAAAAATAAAAGACTTATTATTACAGAAGATAAGAATATAGTTCTGGGGTTACATGCAGAATGGAATTGCTTGTCTTGTGATATAGGATGGCTGTAGTGAGAACATTTTTACACATCAAGTAACTTTTCAGCACAGCCGGAAGTCACTTCAGTGAATTTTTAGTAGCTTATAACAATGCCACTTTGGTGATAGAAAATGATATAACGGGTATAAATTAATGTTTTACATACACCAACGGCAGAGAAACCTCTGATCGAATACTGGAACTAAGAACAAGCTTCAAAGTCGTATAAAAAAACAAAACTGTCAACAGTTTTCGGACTTTTTTGCCATAGGAATTAAAGTCAAAATATGTAGGTTGTGCAAAAGCAAGCTAAAAATAATGTTGATCAATGAGAGCTCATCGTCGCTTTTCAAGCAAAAGTGATAACAACGAGGTGCATGTGTGCCTGTGTCTGTGGAGGGTCCATGTGTGTAGTTGGGGTGGTGCGAAAAATAGAAGGAAATGTTTATCAAATATAACATATACTGACACCATGACTATTTTCAATACAACTGCTCGGTATCCTCCTGGCGTATTAAAATACAGGAAAAACCATTCCTACCCTACGATACCCTACAATAAACCTTGCTCTACAATATCACGCAGCACTGGTTGGTGCCCAGATAACAACGGAATGACCAACATCACTCATCGTAGGATATAGGAAATTATTAATATTTAAAAATACTGACCATTCTGGCTGGTAGCTTTTAGTAGAAATGGTTGTTAAGCATCAAGAAAAATAACAAGTCATTTTCGCTTCGTGATCTTTTTGTACTCGTAAGTCAGATTAGGGAATGATAATTGTACCTAAACTGACTTTATATTGAAACCAATAAACATTATAATCGACAGAAATATAGCACGATTGACGATTATGTGCAAATAACGATCATTTTCATTTTCGCTTTCATAGTCGTCTTTTTGCGCTAATTAGATTGGAATGATTTACGTCCAGACGAATGAATATTGATATTTTCTTATTTCTGCGTTATTCCTCAACTAGCTGTAGGAATTTTCTTTTTGCTATTAGTTAAGGTAAGTAAAATATCTTTAGGGAAAAAATCAGTTCACAAGTTAAAATTAAACTAGTTCAAATGGCCCCTTAATATAGAACTTTAATGTAACTGGCCCAAAAAGAAAAAAAATTAAATGAATGAGATTAGTATACATTACGTAGCCAGGCATGGGCGCTCTGTATTATTTCATAAATAGCCTTTAAACAGTCTTGGCATTCGGGTGAGATTTATTCCGACGTGATCTATTACTAACCAATGAAAAAAGTAGAATACCTTGATTGTAACATGCGTGTAGTATAGTTTCTATTGAATCTTGAAATCCCATATCTAACATACGATCAGCTTCATCGAGTGTGATGTGCCTAGGGTAAAACAAAAGGCAGTCAATAATCTATTGGACCTAGCCTTACAGTGTCCATTACACTACCACTAACCTCGTATCTTGTTAAAAAAATGTAGGTATAAATTCTACAATTTTTATCTATTTATTTTGTTCTCCGTGTTACAGGTTTATCCATATACTTAGCAATATATATTCTAGCATCACCTGTTGTGTTTGTATGTTTACCTGTCAACTTTTTCTTATGGGTATTGACAAAATAACCGAAGTGCAAGCTTCGCTGAAGCAATTACATACCTGATTTTTGACAAGTCCAATGTTTCCCTGTTAAGATGATCAATAATTCTACCAGGAGTACCAACCAGTATGTCTAGTCCTTTTCGCAGTGCAGTTACTATGACAAAAAAAAATCCACATGTGGTACAGCAAACATACTACATAAAAACAACAAAAAGGCACAAATAAAATTAATACTTTTCTGTCTCATGCCAAAATGAAATTATTTTGATGATTTTATGTACTTTCCGCAATGTGTAGTCTCGATGGAAATGTTCAATACCAATGTAATCGAACAGTTCACTAAATCAACTTGGAATGGTATAGGCATTGCCTGAGCAGACATAAGCAAAAACGCAACAATTAAAAAATAAAAAAGGATTTCGTACTAGAATACCAGCAAAAACTAACCTTGGGGCTGGTAAGCTGTTCCTCCGTAGAAGCAATGCACGGACAAGCGTTCAGCTTTAACGAGTTCAAACTCCTTACCAATCTAATGTGTAACGATATATAATAAAGAACATTATTAACAAAATTAATATCCTGATTTTTTCTTTCAACAATTCTGCTGCAAACATTAAAAAATATGTCCCTGTTTCTCTTATGCAAATTAAATCACATTGAACATCAAACAAGGATCAGAAAATTTTGAATAAACCATGTATTTTGAGAGAAAGATCTTTGAAGAGTCACGACGAATGAAAAGAATGAAAAGAAGAATGAATAGGTTTTTCCAAACACCTATTATCTGAAGAAAAGATCTTAAATCTGATATAATATCATATCCCTAAACTTGATGGTTCAGAGTATGGAGCCTCACCAGCTGGGTAGTTTGGTTCTCTGCTTTTAGCTCTAGAAATCATAATTCGGAACGGCCTGGCTTTAAGCAAAAGTATCACGATAATATGGCTATGTATGTAAGGTGCAAAAGTATAACTTCCGTTTTCCTACAATAAAGAGCAAGGGCACTTATAGTCACTTAATCAAACCTCGGGATGTATCTACCAAATGACTGTAACATCCTCGGATAACGTTTTTACTAATAATATGATACCTCTAAAAATAGGCTGGAGTAGTAAATATAAGGAAGACCTCGCCCTAGTCATTGAGTTTTCTGAAAGGAATACATAGAAATCGAGGTACTGTCGCTCGTTATTGCTAAGTGAAGCAGCTTTTATTCAAACTTTTATCTCTGAAGCATTAAAAGGGTACATTTATAGAAATTGGAATAAAGCTTTTGTATCAGTGTCTTTAGCTATGGTCTGGATCACATACCAGACGATCTCTACATAAAAACACGTGTACGATCGATGGGTCTTGACTACATTTATTGATTTAATACATCCCTGCCCTTTACAAATTACGGAAATATATTACCTGACGGTACACATCTGAGCGAGTGAATGGTGGTTTTACTTTTTTTCTCTTTAAAAAGTAAACTCTTACTTTCCAGTAGGAATTTTTGGACTTTAAGTAATAAATCCTCTTCAAAAATATACTTAAATACGTATACATGCCACTACCAACATCATAAAAAGCCCAAATGATTAAAGTTTAAAATTAATGTTTTGGGTGTAGAAAGTAAACACAATGACAGCAGAAACGTAGAGTAAAGTAAAGAAAAATAAGAAAAGCACTTTATGGTGGGGGCACCATTCGATCCTTGGTACACGGAAAAAAGGAACACGACGTTTTGAACATGACAGTGTTTGTCAAATCAAGACTTTCTAGGTGGAAACCTTACGTTCCCTCACAAATTGAAACATACATAAACAGATACTCACGAAGGTAGTTCTAATTTCATTTTTCCTTTCAATTCCGTTGGTTTATCTCATTGCAAATACTGCTTTAGATTTCTTAGCTCAAATGTCATGTGTTCAAGACGAAAATTAGGGCAAAAGAAAAAGCCTTGGTTGGGCCCCTCCATATTGTTCTTTAACATTTATGCCGTCATGTGGAGCCAAGGTCCCTACAAATCCCATACACCAACCAAATTCTATTGCCATTACAAAGAGCATAAAAAGAGCCATTACAAACCAGCCAACCAATTTCAATAAATATTTGATATTATTATATAAGAAGGTGGGCAGGTTAAAGAATTCAAATGAAAAGGCTAAACCCTAAATATCTCGTTAATAATGTTCAAAATGCAATACTAGCCTTGCCACACTAAAACTCCTTGAATGCCTTGAATTAATTTACAAGCAAATTGCAATCATATTACCTAGTTCATGTCTATAAAAACATACCTGCATCGCTAGCTCTCTTGTAGGGGCCAAACAAATTACCTAAAAATCACACATCAAAAAATTAACAGTAAAAAACAAACAAACAATAGTTAACAACAATTGGCAAGGAGATAAGGAAAACAACGTCACAAAAATGTTAATGGAAAACATTAATTCAAATCATGATGCTTACTGACCACATCTGCAATAGAAGCACAATTTTTTTATCTGCCAAACAACATAAGCAGTTTCTTTGAAAGAAAAATCGAGGAGTTCCACTAAACCTTGGAAGATTAAACAAACTTTGCTCAATGAATAATTTGTCTGACAGAGCTGTGAACAACCATACACAAAGGACTGGGAACCGATTATCATGGTATTTCTGGTAAAACATATCATACGCAGGGCATATATGCACAGTAAACATCTTTTTACACCCTATTGAATGTAATAGAAGCCAAGCACATTTGATTTATTTCACATTCTACATTTTCAAGATTTCATTTCTAAATTTCACTGGAAATCTCCATGGTTTACCATGCGGCCAGACTTTATAAAGTCATAGTATATATAATCTTAAGAACAGCTAAATAAATAGCTATACTACTCTATGTTCCATGATTGTTTTCTCTATGCTGCATCCCTAACTGCTTTAAATAATATATTAAAAGGTTTTCAAAAGCTTCTTCCACAGTATATACTATTTCTGCTTTCTTCGTTTACTATGCTTATTTTGAACTAACATAAAAAAGCAACCTTTTCCCTGGTAGTGGCAATTCTGGTGATGTAAGAAATGAATGTATTCAGAAAATGTACAAAACTTTAAGCTCTCCCTGTAAGTTATTTCTGTTCGTTTTAAATACAAAAACGGTCCCAAAAAATAAAAACAATTAAACTTTACCTTTGGTGACCGTTTGTAGGTCTCATCTTTTGTTTCTCTCAGTTTTTCACAGATTGGAAGTGCAAAAGAAAGCTGGTGTAAAAACAAAACCCCTCAAATTAAAGGTATTACAAAACTTAATCCCACTGAAAAGCAGTAAAGAAAGTCCATTATTAAACTATCTGCTTGCAATGAAACAATCATTTTTTAATTAATATTCAAAAAAGTCTGTGAGAAATATTTTATCAGTGAATCAAAAAGTGTCATACTGCAGTGATCCTAAAAAAAGTTAGCATTTCCTTATACAGTACATTCTGTCAAACTACTTCAAGTGCAAATCAATGGATTATCTTTCAGTTAAAGGAACTTACTGTGCTTTTAAATAGCAGTACTGGCCTATGAAAGAAAACACCATTAGCATTTGTTGTATATTCCTTACCAACTGATAAAACTCCTCAAAGTAACATTTACATTTAATTGCCTCCTCAATAAAATATTGCATCAAATCTATCGCTGGAGGCAATATGGTAGCTAATGGTGGGGGCCCTCGTGAGTTTACAACACTTCAAACAAACTGTAGAGGCAACATTTTCACACTGTACCCTGGGCCACAATTTCCAGTTTAATTGTTATTACCAGAACCCCAACTCTAGCCCTGTATTTAACCTAAACCAAATTAAACAAATACTCTAAAAAATCTAAAATTTTTTAGTGGATTACAAACTTCTAAAAATTACGTTTATTGAATGTTTTCTTTAATTCAACATATAACTAGTAAATCTTTACTAAGATAATAACTGTGTTAATCTGAAGAGCAAAAATGTAACTATCACAATTAGAAACAAAAGTTAGTGAGCTCAAGTTAAAGTTTTTCTACCATCATCACCAATCAATTAAATTTGTTTAAAAATTTTAAAAATCCAGTACAACATTCTGTAACAGGACAGTAAACAAATGCCAAACACACACGACATAGCATACTATATACCATAAGACACAAAGGGGGACAAAAAGTTCTCTCAGAGTGAATAACTTGTTAACCTTTATAATTATAGTTCACACCATGCAGTTCGTAATTATTAATTTGTGTGGAGATTCTTCTCCTAAGCAAAGTAATTATCGTCATCAAAATCAATAATGCTACCAACCACCTGAACTGCTATGATCAAGATCAGTGTTAATTCTACCACCAATGTATCAGTAAGTTTGCAAGTACATTTTCTTAAAGGCCTGAGTGGTCAGTCATACAACTTGTAACTAATAACAATTTTCTTAACTGTTTTCAATGCAAAACATGCTGATTAAAAAAAGGCTTGTTAATGAAATTAAAGCTGTCAGGCACTTACAGTTTTTCCTGTCCCAGTTTCTATAAAAATGAAAAAAATGGAGTAGTATTTCAAATGAACATATATTCTTCTTAAACTCTGACTAAAAATAAAATCCTCATTGTGCAAATAAGCCAATTACTTCTTTGACAGAAGCTATTCTTGGAGATCACAAAATAACTGAAAATTTTTTTTACCAAGAAATATGCAATCAAACCAGTAACCCCTCTGGATTTATTAAGTGGCTTTCTAACTTAATTTCCAAATTTGTTTATTTCTCGTCATATGATGGAACTTCAACTACTTGCTTTTTTAATTGCACAATATTTTACTGACTAAAGTTGAGCTTCTTTGAACCTTTGGCATTGTTTTTATCACCTGTATGACAGCAAGGTATAAGTCCCAAGTTTTATCACTGTTATTTTTTTTCAATTAAAATATGTCATTCTTGATTGACTTATGTTAACAGACATTTAATGAAAGACGCATCAGGCTTTGGCAAGAAAAAAATCCTTTAAACATTAACAATTGTTAATATCTGTTTTTTAATTGCAATTAAAATTCACACTATGACTGACTAATGAATACCTAGTAAATTTAGACATGAAAAGCTAGGGATTATAATTCATATGCCTTTAGGATAAAAGACTAGAACAATCCACTGTGTGATCATGCAGAACTTGCATTTTAATGTTTCAAACATTAACACTAAAAGCTGATTAAGCTGTACAAAATAACTGTTGCAACAAATTATTTAGTGATAGTTGAATAAAACATTATTCTCTAAATACTCATCATTCTTTTACCTACACACATTTTTCAAACATGTGTGCATCATTAATAAAAGTTAAGTATGCACTTACATAAAAAAGTGCCATTAGGAACTCTATTGATGGGTGGACTCTGAGTTTGTATATATTCAAGATAGTACTCTTAAGTAAATAAATGTTACTCAAATACTAACAGTGCTAAACAAAAAGCACACAATATCCCACATACCATTTTAATCTCATGACAGGTGTGTAAGACATCAGTGCAAGTGGTACACATTTGACACAAAACCTCTTTTGTCTCAGATAACTTTGAACTGTACATAACATTACTCAAGTTGAAAACACGTTTGATAAAAAAGTAAAATAACACCTTATTAATATCCTCCCTATGAATATACTTTACAATACAACATAAATGGTTGAATAGTCAGCCGTCAACTTAAAAAGTAAGATATGACAGACTAACAATGTAGCAAATACAACAAAATACATACTTGCTTGTGCAACTACATCACACCCTGACAAAATTGATTCATATGAGGCAGCTTGGATTGGAAATAGGTATTTAATATCTCTTGCTAAAAATCAAAATTGGAAAAATTGAAAACATAAACCATAGGTGTTCTAAAAGTTCATAAGATACACTTGAACCAATAAAAAGTGGTATAAATAAAAAGCTAAAACTATGTTAATAAATCACAATATGTTTTCTTTCACTATCACTTTTTACAAAATTTGTACTTCCCTCAAACATCCTCTTTTTATCATCACCATCATCATCATCATCATAATAATAATAATAATAATAATAATCATCATCATTACCATTATCCTCATTCATTTATCATTTTAACATGTTTGATGTCTATGATGAAAATCTTTTGTTCTTAGCTAACATACCCATGGCCTTGACTGGCCTCCTCTGCAATGTCCAATATTTGAAGGTCTCTTTTGTTAGCCACTTACCACTGGTGGGAAGGTCTTACTCAAGAACAATTGTAATTGAAAGGCAGGTTTGATATTGTATCCTAGCAGTATTGTGCTGGGAATACCCAAACCAATACAAATCATTGCAGTGAACATCTGTATACAATTCAAAAAGCTTAACTTGAGCCACCAGACTGATAACATAACAAAAATTCCCAGACCTTGACAAAACCATGATAACAGGTTTTTTTTCTGGCTAAGCAAACTTCTTAATTTCTCAACATTCCCAACCATACCACATAGCTTCTGGTAAATGTATTATATACCACCCCATCCATCACAGCAACTTAGATGTTAGTACTGGGAGCACCTCCAAAAATTTACTACAGTCTGATTTCATATACAAAATGGCTGCAAATTCAAAATCTCCATCAGTGCTATTTTTATCACCCAGATAAAAAAAGCTGTCAACAACTTTCAAATTATCTTGTCACACCAATACCTCATGCATTAGATGCATCTCAAAGGAGCACAAAAGAGCCAAAAATATACTGTACTTTTAGTTCAGGTCCCCATCTAGTCTTTGCTTGCCTGAAAACTTAATTGACCCAAAAGAGTAAAACATATCTCATTGAGTGTTAAAGAAACTGTATAAACCAGAAACATTACAATAACAACTTGTTTATATCCAAAATATAAAAAACAAATAAAACCACTGCTATTACCAATATATTTGAACTGGGATCATCATTATCATTAAAAATATCACCATATCACCACCACAGTGAATCCTGCCTAGATGTCAGAGTTTTCTCCAAAGCTTTTACCCATATAAGTGACATCAACATAGATGTGGTATTAAAAAAAATACCACATCATAACTCCAATCCTCTTACCCAGACATGAACTGGCTCCCTTGCATGTGCCTTTCCCGGGGCATGCAGGTTTTTATGTGACTTTTTCTATGATTTTGTCTTCTGTTTTTTCAATTTTCTCTTCTTCTTTTCAACTTTCATCCTATTTAATTTTTTTCTTTCACATACTCATGAAAAAACTGTACTGTACAGCAGCAAAACTTTTTCATACAGAAACAATAGAGTTACTAATGAGGTCCTGTGATGCATATAATGGAAGAAAGTTTGATTGAGTATATCAATAAACAAACAGATATGAAAATTACAATAATGAAATGTCACAGAGGACAACAGAATTTTACAAAATGGCAAACAGTGATAAACAGTTACGAAAGCATAAGTATATGTACATGTCTATGCAAACAAATTGGAAAGATTTCTGAAAGTAACTCTGGATGGTTGCATGTTTCACCTATTTTAAGGCAATATTTTCCACACCAACACCACTGACAATAGCATACTTACACAAAAGCTAAAATGCATGACAGGTAGCCTAGTTTCTTCCTTATTATACTGTGAATCTGGCATCTGTATCTAGTTTCAGTCATTTGCTGGCTTAGACTGATTCCATGATGTCATCTTCTGTTGCATTATCACCTCTGCATTCTGCAGTGCCATGGATAGACAATAGCTCTGCATGTTTTCTACACCACATACTTCTGCTGCAACTTCTTCTTCTTCTTCTTCTTCTTCTTCTTCTTCTTCTTCTTCTTCAGATACCAGAGACCCTGAGTTGTTTCTTTTGAAACCAGCTTTTTTTGAGGAACTAGTGATGGTTGTAAGCTGGACAAGTTGTCACCATTTTGCCACAAACCAGATAATATAATAATAAAGTCAAAGAAATAATTCAATGGATATCCCATCCAATTCTGGTGGCTTCCCATTGTTAACTTCTTTCATGGGTTTTTTTCTTTCATCAATATGGGGATCTGTTATCATCCCCTCAATCAAATCCTTTTTGAGGTGGGGCATCAATAACTAATCCATCTATTTCTGATGGATTATCAAACAGATCAGTTTAAATGTTCTGTCCAACCTGCCATAATGCTTTCAGTATCTTTGAGCAGAATAGAACCATCTTTAGATCTCAAAGGCACCAATCTTGGAGGTTGTGCTCCAAATACTTGTCTAATTTTACTATACAAAGCTCTTAAATGTTTACAGTCATAAGCTTTCTGAATGTTGGCTGACACTTTGGACCACCATCTGTTCTTTGTGTGTCAAATCTTATGCTGCAGGTTTGATTTTGCTTCCTTGAAAACTCTTTCTGAAGATGCTCTAGGTGATCCAGAAGCACACAGAAATTTCTCATCAAGCCTGGTTTTCTTATCCAGAAGACTTGTAACTGCAACAGCATTTTCATCAAACCAGTCTCTATGTTCAGTCTTTCTAAGGCCAAGTACATCAGCACCTGTGGTGTACACTTGTGATTTGAGCAGTGAATTGATCTGCTTCCATCAAATGTGATGTTATTAAGTTTGTTTCTGACAGTTTCATGCACTTCCTCATTTTGTTACTTAAAAACACCAATGTGGTTAAGCACTTTTAATTCAATTGTTCTGAACTTTTTCCTGATACATATCATACTTTTAGCACAAATTTATGATCAGTACCACAATCTGCATCCCACGTGACTCTGACTATACACATCTCTTGAAGGTCACGCTTTTGTGTGATGTAGTCTAGTATATGGCCATGTTTTGATCCAGGATGAATCCATGTTACTTTGTGGATGAGCTTTTGTTCAAAGAAGGTGTTACACACTGCTACCTTAAACTCTGTGCACAGATGGAGAAGAAGACCATTATCATTTGCCTTATCAAGATCATATCTCCATAAAAGATCCCAGGTATTACGATCACTTCCAACTCATGGATTAAAGTTACTGAGCAACCTATCTGTCCTTGGTATTCCTATGATACAATTCCTCAAATCTTGATATGCCATAATGATATCTTGGCTACTGTTTAGTGTAGGAGCATATACTGAAATAAGAGATGTGTAACATCCACATCCAAGAGGCACCCTCAGACACATAATTTGATCACTAACACCACAATGTTGCTCCAACTTGGTTGTGATCTCTGTTTCTATAGCAAAACCTACTCCTCCATCCTTTTTCATTCCTTTAAGCAAGCCTTTCCAGAAAAATGTGTTTCCAGCACCTCTTCCAGTGAGCTGAACTAAATGTTGTGCTGCCTGTAAGCAGAATTGGTACTGCTTACCTCAAATTTGTTAAGTCTATACATGTCACCACTGCTCCCTCACCACAGGACTTTTAAAGAGATATCTGTACATAAAAGATCTCAATGATCTATGCTTGTACTACACACACATCACATTCTGAGCATCTACAGTTATAATCCATTGACAAGTAAGTGCTAGACAACTATACCAGCTACAGGTTTTACTGACTGACCTCAGGTTTATGTCAGTGTCCTTTTCTTAGAGAGATGTTGTAACAGCAACTAAGGGGTCTCTCAATCCTAAACACAGTAACATCCATTGAATCTATTCACCTTAATCATTGATGATAAATTGTTCATCTGCTTGACATGTTGTACAGTTAGCCTAGGTCCTGCTGCCAATATCTTTACCTGTGATCCTGGTGGGGTGGCTTTCGGGTGCTATGCCTTGTTAAAGGGCAACCCATGATTTTATCCAAGATGACTTATTTCAATATTCATCACTAACCCCAATATCAGGAGGTCCATACATATGTAGATAGTCCTTTACCAAACCAAAGTGTGGGTCAAAACAAGGAACAGTAATACAACATCCTTAAATTATTTCCAAGCAGATAAATCATCATTAAAGACCTGAATGCAAAGTTTGAACTGGGTAATACTGGTTATGTGGTGGAGGAGACCCATACACTTGGGGGAAAGAGGAGGAAGAATGGAGAGTTTTTGTTACCAGGACCAGTATCCTGCCACACAGAAAAATCCACAAGAATATATGGGTAAGGCCTGGCCACACCACTAAAAACCAAATAGTGCATTTCTACAAAGCCAGGAAGCTGTGAATTTGAAAGGGCACTTCATGATGTGAGAGTAAGTAGAGGACTCATGTGGCATCTGCCCATCATCTTGCTGGAACGACTGTGGGGTTGAGCTTCTGGCTTAAGATCAAGGGGAGCTATGCATTGGTCATGACTGTTGACATTTATCTTGCAAGCCACTGCTTCAATAAATGTGTGACTAAATTGTGATCTTCTAGCCAGTGATAGTTAATTATCTTTTGCTTGTGGTGCTGTGCATTTTCTATTTGTTTGACAAGTTTGACATTGGCTGAACTGGCAGGGTTTTTCAGATTTTAATGTTTAATTTCCGGTTTCTTGTTCACAGCAAGTTTTAAATTCCTGGAGCAATATAACTCTGAAATGAGCAGAACTAAAACTCTTAGTTTAACCCATGATTTTTAATTGTAAATGTAAGTAGTTACTACACAGGTCTCCAGGCTGACTGAACATGTTCTGATGTCCTAATGGTATAAGGTGGTGTTAATTAAAGTAAAAGCACCAAAAAACTTACCAACAAGCTTTGTTATAGTTTTTGATGAAATGTTAAATTTTGTGAAACTCCCTTCTGCCTCTTCCTGTGATACAGCAGGCTGAAAAATATTGAACAAATGATTTGGTTACTGGGGGCATTTAAGTGTATGATTAAAATATAAAAGAAATGGTGAAAGGATTACAAAATGTCTTTCACCAAATTGTTCACTGCTGTTAAAAAGTTAACAAATATCCTTATATTTGATAACACCAGTAGACCTTAAGTTGCTTCCCAAAATAACAAGTCATTTGTCACCTAAAAAATGTTTTAATTAGCTTAAAAATTGCATACCAAATCAGGTTTTTATTTCACAATTTAGGGTTTTCAATGCAAAGCAACATTTGAAACAGTAAATAGGATTCACATTGTGTCAGTGATACAAAGAAAAATCAATTTGAAACATAAAGTCTTGAAGAAAATCTTGATTTATACTTTGTAATTAATATATCATTGAATTTTGGGGGGCACTTCATTGTAACTGTAGCACTTATGTTGCTCAATTTAATAATAAAGTTCCACTGTCATCTGGATTGTTTTACTGTAGCCCAGCAAGAGATGGACTTTTTAGAAATAGTAACAAAGTATTATTACACAGTAAATTAAGTATAGGTAACTTTAGTTTTCTGTTGCATTAAATTTTATTACGCGTATACATGATACTGATAAAAAAGGAAATATAGATAATTTGTGGCGTATATTGTAAGTGTAGTTTATTGTGAAATATTCTATTACACAAAATCCAACAGTTCTAAGTAGCAACTGTTGGATTTTAGAATATTTGATTCTTTCAAGAACATTCCATGGTATTCTAGAACCTTCCTGAATGTTCCATGTATGTGTTTCTATAAAACTTGTAGAACATTAGATATGCTTCTAGAACGTTCCATGGTAGTGTAGCATATAAGACAGACTGACAGTTCTCTTCACTTACATAGTTGCATCTCTGTTGCTTTGTACACTACTTCTCTAGTTTGCTACTTAGCAATAAACCCGTCATTTCTGGGAATCAAGCATCGTTCTTTGTTCACAACAGCAAGTATGTTAATGTCAGTACTGAAATTTTCACATTCATACAATTATGCTCTACAATACTATTCAGACATACAACACATAACATAGCCCCATCAAACTGGCTAAATGAGAAATTAATTTTTCCCCCAAAAAATAACATTTATATTTACATGTACACATGTTAAGAGAAGAGAGGCTAGCAACAATTGAGGTTCTAGAATCATAGTGGTGAAGAGGTTTTCTGGGATTTTAAGGGCAAATATTAGTCATTAGTGTTGGAACCATTTGTTCAGCAGAAACTGGCTCCTTGCATTACCTACTAGTACAAATGTATTATATATGGCACTTTAATGAAATAAACACATCTACAGCTTATTCCGAATGGTTGAATTTAAATGACATTTCAATGCTATTCAAAAAAAAAAAAGAGCAGAGCTTGCTATTGTCCTCACAATTGGAAAAATATATACCGATTTCACCAGTATCGAAATCACCTGAAGGATAACGACTTCAGAGTGTAAAAATACATATAAAGCAGTGTATTATCAATACAGTATTTCCTCATTGTGAAAATATAACTTGATGATTTGATGTAAAAAAGTTGGAAAGTATGGCGGAAGACATGTTTATCGCTTTCCCTTTCTATTTACAGCATATCGGTAAAGATGGTTGCTTCAATTTCTTTACACCAAAACAAACGTTATTTAATAGGGTCAAACAAGGTTCGACCAAAAGGCGCAAATGGCTTATTTCCTACAGCATATGCACTGTAACAACGTGATAGTCAAGAGATTCCGATAACCAGTCAAATTATGTATTATACCTCTGACAACAAAGCTCCTAACTACTTCACGCATACATGTTTTGGCTTTGATACTGATCGCACAGGGCAAATGGGGCTTCGCTACAACTCATACGTAGATGATAATAGTGTACATCAACATTTTCAGCTTCGGAGTGAAATATTATTGTGGAACTTTGTTTACCGATATATTTATAAAATGGCATACCAAACCCAAAGCCCAAACAAAACCAAATACATTAAAACTAGAAAAAAGTTATTTCTTAAGAATGACTGGTGACTGGATACCGATCAAACAGCCTTACAATTGAACTTACAACTGGATCCACATTGCTTTCATCTGAAGCACCGTTTTCTAATCCGTTGATGGCTTTCGTTGACACGACACAATTTCTTTTAAATTTAGCTTGTTTTGGTATTTTCATAATGGCAGGGTTTGTGAACAAGCGAGTTGCCTTTCCCAACATATATCCTGCACGAAATAAAGACATGAGGCCTTGCAGCAGGCCACCGGTGAAAGAGAGAGCACAACAACCAGAAAAGCACATGAAGGAAATATTCTCCTTTTCAGTCCGAGGTACCCCAAATATGAGTCAACATCCGTCGGTCTTACAAACTGCACTGAATTGACAGTATTCCTTTTACTTTTTCTCTGACTTTTCCCCTGTCAGGGGTCGTCATGGCGAATATGGTATCTCCACTGTCTACGGTCCCGCGGATCCTCCCTCTTGAAGCCCTTCGCTGCTATGTCTTTTCTGATGTTGTCCTTCCATCAAGGTCTCGGTCTCCCTCGTCTCCTTCGTCCTGGTATCTTCATCTGCGTGGATCTCTTTCCCACATACTGTTCAACTCTTCTTTCAACATGCACAAACCACCGTGGGAGATTTTCCTGCAGCTTTTTGGAGGGTTCTGCACTGCCCAAGTTTTTCCTGATCTTGTCTTTTCTAGTTACGCCTTTTGCGCAGAACAGCATTCGCATCTCCGCCACATCAAACTAGCTTTCTTGTCGTTTGGTGAGAGGCACAGTTTGCATCCCGTACAACATTGCCGGTCGAACCAAGGTCTTGTACACCTTACCCTTCAGCTGGCACGTGTTTGTTACATAAAATACTGGCCCGTTTCTCTAGTTGTTCCAGTCAGCTTGGATACGCTTCTTCACTTCCTTCTTGGTCCCTCCTTCAATCTGGACATTCAAACCAAGGTACTTAAATTCCTCATCTTCATGCAAATCTTCAACAGCAATCGTTACTGGCGGTAGATCTAATTTCTTGTTGATGCACGAATATTCAATTTTTGTTCTACTGATCTTCAACCTTTTTCTCTCAAATCTATCCCTCCAGTTTTCAAGCTCCCTTTCTGCCTCATCCTTTTTCTTTTTTACCAGTGCTACGTCCTGCGCTAACATCATGTTGTGCGGACAGTCTCTTTTTACATCATCCACCATCTTGTCCATAACTTTGCCGAACAGCAGTGAAGTCAGAGCCGACCTTTGGTGGAAACCTACTTTGACCTGGAATGGCTCCGTTACCCCCACTGAATTTCGGACCAAATTCCATATACATCTACTGTATGGGCTCTTCATTAATATTTCGTTTACTTCTTTGCTTCATAGACAATACCACAGTTCATCTCTGGGTACTCTGTCGTATGCCTTTTCAACATCAATGAATATGCATTGCACTTCTTCTTGATCTTCCCTGAACTTCTCTACCATCGTCCTTTGTCTAAAGATTAAGTCAACTGTTCTTCTGTTCGGCATAAAGCTAAATTGCTGCTCACTAACCTGCACTTCATCCCGTATCCTACCACCTAACACTCGTTCCCAGAGATTCATTCACTAGCTTAGTAGTTTGATGCCTCAATAGTTTGAGCAGTTCTGTACATTACCTTTGTTTTGAAATATCGGTAAGAGGATGCTCTTTCTCCAGTCATCTGGCATTCTACTTCTCACAAGGATTTCGTTAAATAGTGATGTCCAGAAGTCAACTCCTTGTTTTTCTAGGGCTTTGTACATTTAAACTGCTATCTCACGGGTCCGACTGCTTTCCTGCTCGTCATTCTGCTAAGGGCCTTCTTCACTTCTTCTCTGGTAATTCTTGGCACGTCCTGTTCATGGACTTGACCTGATATTTCCTTCTCTTCTCTGGGGTTTTCTTCATTCATCAGCTTTTTTAAATGTCCTTTCCATCTACTCAGAATATCAACTTCGTCACGTAGTACTCTACCATCCTCATCCTTGATCATCTTGACCTGTTTGATGTCTATGAAAATCTTCTTCTGTTCACCTGCCATACATTTTCTCACACACCACCTTTTTAGCCTAAGTTAAGGTAACCTTAGCCTCTCGTCTTGCTTCAGGTACTCCGCTTTCTTTCTATCACTCGTATCTCTGCACCAGGCTTTGTATCTCTTCCTTTTTTTCCCTGAATTGTTTCCTGAACTTTCTCTTACCACCACCATGTTTTTTTATCCCTTTTCTTTCTTCCAGAGGTCTTTCTTGCTTCTGCTACCCTTCGGATGGTTTCAGCTGTTGTTTTCCAGTTCACCAGCAATTCCTCCCCTAGTTTCTCTTGTAGTTCAGTTGCAAATCGTACCGTCTTTCCATCATATCTGCTATCTCTCGGGCTCTTCCTGTTAGACTACCAACGTTCAACGATCCCATTCTGATGTTTGCCTCCTTTCTTTGTTTCTCCCCCTTGGCTCGTCTCTCTGTAACTTTCTTTCCTTCTTTCCGTCTTCCTCTAAGTTGACCAGTAGCATAATTTCCATTACCTCACTGTGTCCCCGAGGCAAAGGCAGTCGTTGTTAACCCGGGCTGCGAATTATCCGGTATGACATTTGCATTATTTGCCATCACTCATGGTAAAGATTTGGCAGTTTAGTTTTCTACAGTCGGACGCGCATCCTGACTCTATCACAGCTATAGGCGGTGTGCCCAGCCTTTAATCTAAGGACCTACTCACAATGCAGTGCATGGCTATCCCTGGCCGTGGGATCCTAATCGAAGTTCCTACACTCATGGATGCTCTGCTCCCATTCAGGCAGGCCAGGCCAGCAGGGTGAAGGCTCTGTAACCCAGAAAGGGCTGGCTGGCCGGGTAGTTTGCTTTGGCAAAGGGTAACCTGGGGACTGTGCAAGGCAGGGATAGCCATTTCTCTGACCTTCAAATAAGGGTGAAGCCGCATACCAGGAGTTGACCGTATTTTGAGGCTCAAAATTCTTAAAAAATTTGTTCCCTTAAAAAAATGTTGGTACTTAAAGGCTTTTGTACAGTTAACGGCATAAAAAATACCGTACGTCTCAGTGAACAACAAAAGAATGCCAACAACTTATGTCGCTAACCGCTACTTGTCTTTGGTGACTTGAGAAAAGAATAGAGTTTCCTCCCAGAATTAATCAACCTGACGTTTTTATCGAAACAGTAACAGTTACATCGTTTGCCAATTGGTACTCCAATATGCTTTATCTGGAAAAAGCAGCCCATCACTCATCGCGGGTTTGTGATGGCAACAAAGTAGTAGAAGGGAACTGTTAAATAACTGTGCAGAAGAAAATAATTTTGGAACGTATGCTTGGTCTAATAGCTCAATTTTCTCCGTCCACTTCCCAATGAAATCATTACCTGCAGCACAAGTCTCGCCTGGATTTAGGAAAGAATTAGAAAACATTACAGCTTGTCACAGTCATAGATTTATTTCCTATCTGACGATAGGAGAAGCATCTTTCGAAACTTAGCTCAGAAAAAACTTACGACTCAAGACATGATAAAGCTCTTACATCTATAATTTCTTAACTGTTGCACCGGGATTACAGCATGGTGGGAGGTTGGAAAGGAAAATCAAGTCTACTACTGAATTACCAGTGTATTTGTGGCTTTCATTGACTAGCAAACGTTTACCTGGATACGTGGCTAGAGTTTTTGCACACAAACTTTTAAACTAAGACACTAAAGGTTCTTTAGCCTTTACTATCCTCATCGATGGATTCGCTTTTAGCTGAATTATCTGCTCAGAAAGATGTTCAAGTTCAATAAGTCGCTCTTTTATTCCTCAGAAGTCATGCTGTCAAAGAAGTAAGACGAATTTTCCAGCCAAAGGTCAGCAAAGTGGCAAATCTTGTTGTATATGGAAGGCAGCTAGTCGGAATTTCCAAGCCCATTATATCGCTGGATGCAGATTTCCATCAAAATTTGAGAAGCTAGAAATTGAAATGGCTTTACAAGTCACAATTAATGGCAATGAGGATTTTCCATCGGACATACAGCAATCATTTCATGTTGTCCAATGTGTCACCTATTCGGAAAAAATTCCTCCATAGGAGTTACCATCAGACGCAGTTGCGAAAGTAGAGTGTGATGCGTCACCGTTTTTCTAGGTCTTCTGCAAGCACCATCAATCCCACGTCGTAATTGACACTGGTCCCACCTCCTCCAAAATTTCATGCTTGTTCTTTCAGTTTGCTGGCATTGCACCGACCTCCATTGCTCACGTTCTGCCGACAACTCACAGTTAAAAGAGGCTCACAAATAGATCGTCACAGTTACATTTTGCAGGAATGGACCTACCCTTGACTGCTCTCACCCTTAAGAATTTGGATTGTGATATTCTTGTCAACATTCCATTTTGTAAACTTAATGACATTCAAGTCCACTTGAAGTCTGAATCTTATGTATAAGTGATCTGAGAATACCGTATGACTTGAAAGATCATTCAAATATTCACCAATTCGGTATGCAGAGTTCCTCTTACTCCGCAATGATTCTCCAAAAGTTTTAATGCCTGATGAGTTTATGGAAGTTAGTCATTTAATGATGAGGTTGCCATAGAGCCTCATCAGACATCTCCTCTTGATGATAATTGACCAGTTCCTTCAATTTTGCGTCCCATAGAAGATTTAGCTTGCATTCATAACCTAATAACCAAGCCACTCCCGATTAGTAAATCCCACCAAATTGCACAGATTCGATGTTTTATCACACCTTCAGATTTTCCTAGCCATAGTGTATGAATAGCAGCATCGATTACGAAGCCACCTGTTTTACCGACAAGCGATCATTCTAGTTCTGTAATGATCGACCATATGGGGAGTTAACCGTTGAAGGAAGACAGCTATATTCAGATGTCAACAAGAGTTTCGATATAATTTTCTTAAGCAAAATATGTTGCTACAATGACAATAGTGGACACATTCGTGATAGTATTAACCTGGGATCCGTAGGGCTTATGATAAGAAAGAAACGTTACCATTGCATAACCACAGGAAGATGAAACAGCAGCAGATTGAAGATGACCGTCTTGATGAGCTTGGAGTTTTAGCTAAGCCAGAGGAAGTGGGCGTACATGTGAAAGTTGTTTTGCCTAGTTTTCTCATAAAAAATTCAACTAGAGGACTCCGCTTTCTTACCGCATTCAACAACCTTGGTCAGTACACTTGTTTGCCTCCTACTGCCAGGTTATCCTGCAATGATGGGCTTCGTAAAGTATTTTCGTTTAAATATTTAATCAAGTCCGATTTTAAGGAAAGTTTTTATCAAGTACGCCTGGACAAGTCCTCGATACCATACTTGACAAATAGTAACACCCTTCAAGGGGATCAAAGTAGACCTCTTTTCTGCAAAGTGCACGACAAGTTCATCAGGGTACCTCCAGGAGTTATTATCTGGAGTCATGCGAGACTCTTCAAGAATATTTTGTTGTTATGGTTGCCGACAATTTTTATGTTGATGCAAATAAGATCCCCGAGCTGTTAGAAAACTGGTTTCGTAATTTGAAACGAATGGAAGATAACAACTTGACTCTTTCACAATCAAAAACCATTGATTATCCTTGGAACACCGTAATTCTTGGTTGTTTGCAGACGGCAGAAACTTTTATACCACGTACTTACAAGCTCTCAGGTTTTGCGGCTGCTTCGAAAATGTGGACTGTCATGAGATCATTTTTACGTTCTTTCAAGGCCATATTCCGTTGCATACTAAGTTACGCTTTGTTGATTTCACCCTTAGAAGATGCAATTAAGGGGCTTCAACGATCGAATGCTATTCTTTGGAAAAACGAATTACACTCTCATTTTCACCAGGTACAAGCTTCACTTAAATCGCCCAGTGTCCTTGTCGTACCGAAACCACAGGACCAGCTTGTGTTAACCGTAGATGCATTCCTAGTCAACAGAGGGTTAGGCACCATACCCTTCGTCCATTCCTATAAAAAACCTCATCTGTCACAGTTTTAAATTGAAGGAACACCAGCAAACATGATATCCTTGTGAGTTAGAAGACATAGCAATATCTGCAGGGCCAATCACTTCGCTCCTTATGCAAGAGAGCAACACCACCCTTTGCAGATTTTAATTGACTCGAAGCCGTGCAAGCCATTAAGCGTCTATGTCTAGGAAAGTTTTCAACTTTGTCCAGAGTGTCCAATCTTTTAGCTACACTGAGTTCTCACCGTGTCACCTTCAGTAACTTTCCCTTAGGTGCCATCCGAAGTAGTGATTACACTTCACAACACCCAGTTGAATGTGACAATCTGAATTGTCAGATCTGGAAGTTCATAAAAGCCACTTCTCAATCGGTAGTTAATACTGTCACCATACAAGATGTATTGTACGGAGTACCTCCTGTCCTATTCCTCAATAAAAGCGACTGGCGATCGGTTCAACATGATTGCCGTGACGTGCAGAGAGCTCTCGCCCACCTCTCGCAAGGGTCTACCCTGCGAGAGATTGGCGAGAGCTCTCCGCACCGAATTGTAAAGGACCGAATTTGAAGAACCTATGTCATTATCTGCAGATCTTCACCATCGATGACCAGCGAATTATTGTCGTTCATAAAAATATCTCCAGATTTCCTCGCCGTTTAGTTATTGTTGTGCCAATTAAGAAATAGCCTGGCAATGGTACTACTCTGCATTTGCATTTCAAACATGCTACTAAGTACCAACTGAAGATATTGTTTTGTCGACACTTCCATGGCATTAGAGTTGACGATGTTATTGAGCATGTTGTGGGACAATGTAAATTACGTACCTCATTGAAAGTTATTCCGTCAGAAGTTTATTATCAGTCGAATTCTTTAGCACATCAGGTCCAGGCACAGTCTTTTTCGCTGATATTATGTGCCGCCGCACACAGATTATCTGTGTCAATAGAGATATTCATTCGTCTTTCACAACAGCGAGCATTGTTTCTGATAAGAAGGCTAACACACTGCGTAGTTTGTTGCTACCCCAGACGTTCTTCTGAGCACCTTTGTGTACCATTCGTTTTGATACTGCAACAGGATTACAGTCTCTACGAAATGGTACACAGCTGCCCGGCCATAGCATTAGCCTTGATTTTGGCCGTATTAAAAACAAGAATTCCAATTCTATTGTAGACAAATTTTGAATTTGAGATGCCGAAAGCAGGCCATTCAGATACATCTGTCACTCCCTTACAGCTTCAAAATGCAGTGGATACGTTAAACAGTCGCATTGGAAACCGAGATCTTTCGGCAAAGGAACTACTCTTACAACGTAATCAGCATTCTTATGAACAGGTGAAACTCAATGATTCAGCTCTCGCAGCAAAACAACAGAATATCTGGGTTTACAATCATTCGTTTAGTGCTAAATCAAAAGCTGATAACTGTCATGCGTCATCACCTGCTAATGTCAGTTTAAGAGAATTGGTATTTGCGATATAAAAAAGGGATGAACATAAAGCGCGGGACCGTTACATCATACCTGCCATTACAAGAAAGGAGGCAACCATACAAAAGTTCCAAAAAAACTTCATGGCTCGCTAATATGAAATACCACTCACTCATAGTTACCCAATTGTTGACGAAACTGCTAGTGCCGCATCACAAAAATTCATACTAGAGGTCACGGAGGAAGAGAATGAGAATGAGGATGATGATGATAACACCTTCTGTAGATAATGCTGAGCCTATCGGTTCTCATAAAGCAGATAAAATTCCATCAGCATTAGACTATCAAAAGATTTTACCACAGGTTCAACCTAATCCGCACTGTCGATCTTCCCGTAGAACACAGCCACTCGCATAGGCCCGCTGTGGAGAATTCGAATTAAGATCAGAATTTGTATGTTTTTTCTCCACTGTTGAGTATCGTTTGATTTGTCATAGTGGCTAGGCGTATAGACAGTTATTTTGTTCAGGACTTGTCATATTTTCTACACTTGTTGTTGGACGAAGACATTGTAATTTTTGGTCGTATAGACACTGATTGTGTTTAACTTGGTTTGATAATCCACATGGACTATTATTTTTGTTGATAGGCATAATGAAGGACAGAAACGACAACTAGTTGCGCCATTACTCTGACATTATGCTTATAGTTTTGTTTGGTTTTCGTTAGGACTAGTACAATATTATAAGAAGAGGTCTTTACTTTTGTCTGGAGGAATCTCGTTATACTGTCTTTGTTATTTCAATTTTACAAAGGTTGAGGTTGTAAGCTTTCTCGTTTAAGAAATTTAGAACATAATTTTTTAATAATGAATCACTTTAAAGGTTGATTTTGATTTCCAAAGGAATGGAATCGATCTTGCAATTATTCCGGGTAAGGGAACCAACATATGAGACGATAACAGGTTAGAAAGGATCAACGATGTCAGAAATACTATAAATTTTTAAATGTTAGCTATGAGGATGAGTTTTTTTTAGTTTTTTTATGGTTAAAACTATTAAGAACATAAAGGAATCAGATGTATGGGATTGCAAAGCAAAGACAAACAGAAAAGTTAAGGCAACAGATCAGAGACAACCTGAAACTTAATCATCAGACCTAATTCCATCCAGTGTGATCCAATCTTACTATCTGAGAAATTGGACTGAATGATACCAAATACCCTTTAACCATATCTATAGCCAGAAGTGTTATGAATCAAGCCAGCTGATTGCACCTAATTAACTATCTTGGAGATATATAGAGTTTATTTCGTCTTTCATCAGGCTTATCCATCCACCAAATGGTAAGAACAATGATTGTTTTTAAAAGATCACCATTGGAGCAAGTTCCTTTAACTTCATACTTGACATTGACAAATTGACCTAGAATCTTCAAGAATGCTGCAAGTACATTGTTAGTAAGCAGTTCAAAGACCTTAGAAATGAAAGAAGAAAGAGTTTCAGGTCGATACCTTTCATGATCAGATGGATCATATACATTGTCAAAGGACCAAAAAATTTCCAGCAAAATGAAAAACAAGATTCTGAAAGCCAAATATTGAAACGTTTTGACAGCAAATAAGATAGCTTTGAAGTACACTATTTCAAAGCAACTACCGAAATCGAGCCTAGATTTGATCAAGTCATAAACAGTGTTAGCAGACAACCCTGAGTTGATGATGACTGAGCTCATAATCGGATTAGTACCATTTGGAGAAGAATTAGAGACAAACAATCCGACAAAAAAATGTCAACCTTTTTTGCCCGAGAAGAAGTGAAAGAGATTTTCTCCACTTGTAACAAAAGTTTTTTTTCGACCTAAAGTCAGTAGCGGCTGTGATTGGCAAGATTTAAAATGAGTAATGGGCCGAACATACAACATGGCGATGTCAACCACAACCCAACCCATACCAGATTGTCCGTCGCCGGGTCACCAAGGGCCATGCCTTCTGATGCACACCAAGACAGAGGTGGAAAGCATGCCACTGGTGCACCACGTGACAAGATCAGTGGCAGGAACAACATCACTATTAGCACCAGGAATGTGAGATCATTGAGAACAGCAGGTAAAATGGAAGAGCTTACTCATAAAATGTCAAGATACCGCCGGAACATCCTAGGACTCTGTGAAGTACGGTGGACAAAATTTGGTAAAACATCTACCCATGAAGGCCATAAATTTTACTTCAGTGGAAGAGATGACAAACATGAACATGGTCTTGGTATCCTTGTGTACAAGGACGACGTGAACAGTATAATGAGCTGTCAGCCAATTTCCAGACGGCTTATGACCCTGCGTTGAACAACAGCGTATGCGACTGGTTCAGAACAAGAGTTGGGGTGAGACAAAGTTGTTTACTCTCACCCACTCTCTTTAACATCTTTTTGGAGGGGATCATGACTGACACATTTGAAGACCACGAGAGAAAGGTCAGCATAGGAGGCAGGACAGTAACAAACTTGCGCTTTGCCGATGGCATCGATGGCTTGGCAGGCAAAGAAGAGGAGCTTGTGAGACTGGAGGAGAGCCTTGATAAGACCTCTAAGGCCTACGGCATGCAGATTAGTGGAGAGAGGACAAAACGGATGACCAACAACACCAATGGCATCAGCAATGACACGAGGATCGATGAAGAAAAGCTGTAACTCATTGGCAGCTTTAAGTACCTTCAATTATCTCAGATGAGGGATCCAAACCTGAAATACTCTCCAGGATTGCACAGACCACAGTAGCACTCACGAAACTCAAGACAATCTGGAATGACAAGAATATCGAACTGCCATCCAAGGTCCGACTGATGCGCTTTCTGGTCATTTCAATCTTTTTATATGCTGGTGAATCATTGACCTTGGCAGCAGACATTGAGAAAAGAATACAAGCAACAGAGATGAGATGCTTCTGAAAGCTCCTTGGCATCTTGTACAAAGACCATGTCACAAACGAGGAAGTGAAAAGAAGGATAAGGCATGCTATCGGACCTTACGAAGAACTCCTGACCACAGTAAGGAAACGCGAACTGAAGTGGTACGGCCATGTAACAAGATCAGATGGACCTGTAAAGACATTCCTGCAAGGAGCGGTTCAAGGAGGCAGAAAGAGGACGACAGCAGAAGAGATAGGAGGACAGCATCCCAGAGTGGACACACTGCACCTTGGGTGAAGTCCTGAGAAAACCGGGAGACTGAGAAGATTGGAGAGGAGTGGTTGCAAGATCGTCAGTGGTGCCCCCACGGTCATCCAGACTTCGGGATAAGTGAAGGTGAAGGAATGAGGTAGAAGTGACCTGAACACTTGGAAACAGTAACGACCATTTTAACCAACCGGATGTTATTTACAACATGCTTGGAATGTTGTCAAGAGTAAGGACTTGGCGCAAGTACACGTATTAAGGGGGGTGTTTTATTAAAGCAATTGGAAAATTGCCCGTTGATATCTGTGACGTTTATTACTAAAGTACTGTTGACATTATTAACTCTGCTGACAAACAGTTGCAATTCGGAAATTGCGAGCTGGTGACTGGATATAGCTGATATTGAAAATTTGTAAAGGCTAAGGAAGCAGCAGCAAATGTTTTAGAAGACATTTCAGTCAAGCTGATATTTCTTGAGTGGAATGGTGATTGCTCTATAGGTAAATGACAACGAAAATTCCCAGCAATATTCAAAAAGAGTATTTTGGAATCATCTGTGTGTCATGGGACTATTAGTATGTACCAGGAAACATTCGACATTGGTCTTTTTCACGTTAATGGTTCCATGTATAAAACTCAATTAGCACTAGAGGTATTCCATGGCTTTTTACTCAGCGCTAGAAATTTCTTATTAGTGACTCACTGTTGCCACTTTCTCAGTTTGTAAAGGTGGATGCAAAAATTGCAGGATTCAAAGAGGAATGGGACGTGGCAAGACAATTTTTGCTAAAAGAAATTAAAGTCCATCTCACCTTATTTCATTTCGTTCTGTTTTAACGCATGTTCTAACAAAGGGTGATGTAAATTCTTTAAATCATATTTTCCATTGAAATCACGTCATATTTGGTTATCTTCTGCAAATACGTGGCTTTAATATTTGAGTTATCCATATTATTTACCGCGAAGAAGTCCAGCTTTTGACTCGATATCCATAAGGAACAAGAGCTTTTTTGTCTAAATTTCTGTCCCCTCCAAGCCATGGAGGCTTCCTTTAGGCCTTGGTGTAAAAAATATGTTGTTGTTTTTAATCAGCCTAATGTTTAGAAGTACATTAAAGCTTTAATTTTGCCATTTTGCCCCCCCCCCCGCACACACAAATTAAGCGTATGCTAAGAATGATGGTGAGCCTGGTCTTTTATTAGTCAAAACGAAAGTTATGCCCGAATACTGAATGATAGCAAGGCTGCAAGGAAAGTGAGCGAATCGTAATGTTATTCACAGGATGTTTTTCATGTTTTCACTAGAGGCCACATTTGTAATGGCTGCTTGTTTTATGAATCCCAGATAACAGAACACAGAACACAAATAAATAATTTTATTCACCTAAAAGTACTCTAGTAATTCTTAACAACAAAGTATTTGTTGACAACTAAGAGAGGTCTTAAAAACGAAGAAGTCCAGCTTTGATGGCTGTGAAGGAGAACAAACGCTTGAGGCAGGAAAATTTTGCAAACGATTAAATGTGATACTACATAATGATTCACTTGTACAAAATTGCGGTCTGAAATGCATAGTCGACCACCTAACCTTTTCCATCACTGGCAGCCCAACTAGCTTGATTAGAACTTTCAAAATTAAATCACTTATGGCGATCAATCGTGGTATGAATGTTAAGCTCAATCTCGATTTGGCCTGATAAGGTTAAGTATTACAGTTATCTGCGAAGTAAGGAAAAAACCCGAATACCATTGTTTTGAAATTGATACCGAATAGTTTTCACAAATTTAAGTCCTATTGTAGTCACTTAAGCTATTTTAACTTAAAGTCGATTGAACAAATTTTCACGGAGATGTACCAAGAAATCTACCATTTTCTCATCCTCGTTATTAATTAGTTTTTTTAGTTAAAAATCATTACTATCAAAAATAAATTTGTCGAAAAAATGTTTATGCTCTCACAACTGGTTGTGAAAACTGAGGGGAAAAACAACTCACGGTAAAAGCTCACCGACAACTTCACACAAGAATATGCTAAGCATTGTTTGAGCCTAAAATTGATACTTCCTTGAACATGTTTGAGCCTGATGTTAAATTTTGGTATGCTCCTGAACTACTGTACTTTGAGATAGACTCACAAAAGGAGGAAATCTCTATCGGTGATTGCCATGAAGAGCTAAGGTAACACTATTTTTAAGTTACATCATATCAGTACTCATTCAGGGGGAATGGAGGTGGATCTGACATGTTCTGCCAATGGAGCATGAGCCTATTACAAACATGGCTCTTTGCTGGGCGTCCGAGGGGAAGAGGAGGGACAGATGACATTGATAGACTTGGCGGAGGACAGTGGAAGGAGAGTTAACAAAATGAAACAAGACTTGGACAAAACTTCAGACGCTGGTCTGCAGGAGGGACTAGAGGAGAGACTTCGTTGCTGTCCTACACGCCACGGTGAGATAAGAGTGCCCAAGATCCGTTTGGTGATCTGTTCTACGGCTCTTCCACCAGTCAGTGGTGATTTAAGTATTTCTCCTTGTTAACTTTACGTTTGCCTTTGCAAGGAGTACTGGTATTAAAATGTATTTTGTCCCCAGGTGGGTGAATTTTTCCAAAGGCTTGGCCCCACTTTGTATTCCGAGCTTGTGTTACCGTGTTCTCCTCTCTTTTTTGCAATTAATTTTGACCACCCACAATTTCTTTATTTCCGCCAATACGCGTTTCCCTAATTCTGTGATGTAATGTTAGCCTTGATTTCAAAACGAGACCCGTATGGACAAAAATATAAACAAAAATGGAGGAGGCGGAGATAGAACTCGAAACTCTTATAATTATTAAAAAACCTGAGGCAACTGTCAATTTTAGTGGATCTCTTTCGGATATAAATGTTCAAAATTTGTTATTACGAGATATAAATGCTGATCTGGACGTTACGTTAATTACAGAAAACAAATCCAAAGAAAATTTGACATGGGGAAAATCTCTGGATTTTCTTCCAGTATTTACTAGGCGAGAAATAGACCTCCATGTTGGGAAGTGTGGCAAAATAAAAAGGTTACATATTAAAAAAACATTAGAAAGAGGGCTTAAGTTTAAACAGGAACGTTACATTTTATCGGAAAGTTTGTTTACTGCACGAACTTTAAAGTATTTTATAGCCAAAGCTTCATGTCGAGCAAGCATGAAAAAACTGCAGAGGCAAGTAGAGGTTCATATTAACCGAAAAAACAGTGAGGTGGATAAAGCAAAATGTAACTGTCCTGCTGGTTTAAGTGGGTATTGCAACCATGTAATGGCTTTACTCTTCGAACTGGCAGAATACTCATTGCATTCATTGAAGGTAGTACCAACTGAAAGAGCATGTACTAGTGTACTTAGAAAATGGGGTGTTCCAGGAAACAAAGAGACAGTAAAATATCCTGTTATGAAAACTGCTCTTCATAGCAATGTTATGAAAAAGGGAATTTCTCCAACAATATATGAAGCTAGGTTAAATTTTAATGCAGTAAAGAACCTAAATTCCATAAAAAAATTACAAGATGATTTGAAAGCACTAAATAAAGACATTGGTTATGCTCATGTCATACCAAACACAATAAAATTTGACTCCGAAATAACAAAATTTGGTCTGCAATTTATGGGGTCTCCTCTTTCGAATCAACTTTTACCTGTTGAGAGAGACTTCATGGTTTTGGGTAAGTTGCCAGAGGAAAAACACACACCTCCCACCTCAGTCTTACCCATTAAATTTCTAGACATTCCATGTTCTTGGAATTGCACAAAAAGAGAGATGGAATTCATGGAAAAAATAAAAATCTCTCAAGAGGAAAGCATAAAGCTGCAGATGCAGACAACACAGCAAAGAGAGTGCCCTCTGTGGTTCAAAGAAAGAAAATATAGAATCACATCATCTACTGCTCATAAAATATTTATAAAAAAAAAGAATTTCGAAACACTAGTAAAACAAGTGACGCAAGATGTTAAGGCTCTTCCAACAAATGTAAAAGAAATTTTAAATCATGGAGTAATTAATGAAGAAGTTGCAAAAGAAAAGTTTATTTGTGTAATGAATTACCGCTTTCATCAAAACGTCAAATTAATGGAGACTGGTTTGCTTGTACAGCCATGTTTGCCATGGCTTGGCGCAAGTCCTGATGGTCTTGTTTCTACGAAGTCGGGTTCATTTTTGATGGAAGTAAAGTGCCCTTACACAAAAAGAAACGTTAATCCTAATGATTTAATGAATGATGAGAAATTTTACATTGGTTCATTGCCGAATGGTGAACTATTTTCAAAAAAGGATCATGCTTTTGGTTATTATACGCAAGTACAGATAGCTTTGGGTTTATCTGGGCTTACACAATGTTTATTTATTGTATATGTGTACCAAGGTATTATAATGGTGAACGTCGATTTTGTTCACCTACTGCTTCATTATCAAGTCCTTCTTCCTCAGAGGGAGTAACAAATAGTTTTTGTCTTTTTAATGGCGACTTTCTAGATTTACTTAATTTTGGCTTTTTAAAGGTAAATACACTTGGAATGGCCCCAGGTTTCAAAGTTTTAATACCGCGACCCATGCTAACTTTTATTTCCTCTGGCTTAAAATGCAACTGGCATACTTTAGTATACTTGTTGATTTCAAATTTATCAGCACCTCCTTTCCTTCTATATTTTAATATTTCTTTACTCCAAGCTTTATGAAGATCTGGTTTGGTATCTTTATTAGGAAAAGAAAATAGTGCAACATTTGTTTTTTCCTTCTTACTATTATAAAAAGAACTTCCACATTCAGGTACACAGCAGTACATTGATCGTCCTCCTGTTTTCACTTCTTCTGGTGGAAAAAACCTCGAATTAATATTAAGCATGTTCTTGATTTAACAGTAGTTTAGGAAATAAAAAATATGTTTTCTTCTAAAAGGTTTGTAATATTTCTAACTTCTTAAATACAACTCACAATGAAGTAGTTTGTTTATTTTTTTAAAGAGCTACTGCCACAATCTTTAATATCTGTCCATACGGGTCTCGTTTTGAAAGCGAGGCTTAGATTACACCATAGAATTAGGGAAACGCGGATTCAGCTTAAATTCGTTTGCTCCCTCAAAAAGTAATCAATCGTGACGATGACGAGAAAGAGTGCGCGTGTTTGCTGAGCAAGGCACTTTTAAGATTTGCGAAATTCGTCACATGACTCTGATTTACCTTGAAATTTTTTTTCGCAGGAGAGCATTGTTCCAGACGCAGCACTAGGTACGAGTAGTAATTTTGAAATTATATTTACCTTGGTAAGTTTTTTCAGATGATATTTAATTTTATTGCTCGTCTACCGAGTTTATTCGCCACAGAGTGACATTAGAGTTTCAATTGCATGATTTGAAGTTGTGTTTACCAGGTTGCTATTGTGTATTGAGAGCTGTTTTTCTGTTGTGAGTTGTATTTATTAGGTGCTTCAGATCTCTCGCAGTATAGTTCATTTGCAACTGTTTAAGTGCAATTACAAAAGCCAAATAGTAGAGGTCTGTGTTAAAGTATAAATTTAAAGAGTCAGGCTCAAGAAAACGTCATGACTGATGCATGCTGATTGCACAGGAACTATGTTGAAAGATACGAGCTGTGAAGAAACTTTTTTTCAAGAGTTTTTCTCATACCCGACGAAGGCACTATTCTTATTTCCGCCCCTCAACTCAGATTTTCTTCAAATCGACTGAACTGGTGTAGGATGGTATGAGTAAGACCGCCCCATTAAAAGTTTTCAAATATTGTGGTAGTTGATTTGATCAGTTTTGACCAAACCTGGTACATTGCCATGTGTGTATGGCAATGTACTCTTGATGATTAAGTGATTAAATTATTTTTTGCTTTGTAGTTTATTTCATTGTATGTTGTTTTTAATTGGATATTATTGTTGATACAACCTCACATCACCATAAAACTAGAATAATGCCCTCAACGAACACATTGGTATAGTTAGTGTAGGTCATTTGTTAAGAAGAAACGTGAAACTTGAGCAATCTGATTGTATCAAATGACGCTGGATGGATACCAAGCAGCTATGGACATTTATTGAGTGACATTATTATAATTTCAATAAAATTTCGGAATAAACATTAATTTCTATTATATTCATGTCTTCTAAAGTTATGATTTAACTTGTGTAAATAATTGGCCGATTTCAGGGTCATACGATGGATTTGATTTGATCAAAGGAATTTTGAAGATTTGCCTGGACACTGGGCTTTTGAGCTGAAAATTTGCCTGGGCACTGGGACATTATTTTTGCACCGGCAGAATGGTAGAGGATTTTCTGCTAAAATCCTAATGCTGCGGAATGAGCTTAGGTCTTTTCAGGATATTTGAAATGGTTTACGAAGGCAAGAGGTGATAAACAGAACCCAGAAATCTTCAGGCGCCAGCCATCAGATATCTTTACATTGAAGTTAGATTTTTGACATAAACTGTGCTTAGTTTGAGTACCGTGTTTGTCTAATTGACCCACTATCCGAAAAGGAGACCGGTAAAAGGTGAATATGTTTTATTGATGTTGAATTTTTTCACCGTAGGATCAAAGTATCAAGGGTCAAAAGATCTGAGTTTTCTTTTTCGAGAGTAATAATAGCACTAATCCTGTGGAAACTGAGCTTGGCGTGGGAATAGGGGTTCAAAACAGGCGGAATTGGGAGGTGTTGGAATCTTGATTCAACCAGTCATAAAGCATACATTTGTTTGACATGACAAAATTCAAGGAGAAGATTGCCCCCGTGGACCTGTCTGTTTCTATTTTAATTGTTTTAAATATGTATCAAGAATGTTGTCGAGACAGTATCCCCCCAGATCACCCCCCATTTGTATCTCAAACAATAACATACCTTGTGATGGGACCACACCCAAGTAAATGACATACCTTTCGAATCCCCAATAATTAAACTTTCGTGTGTGGCATCTAAGCATGTAATAGGACTACCGAACCAAAAACTATGAAGCCTGATTTTTTGGGTTGCCCCCCTCTTGATTCTATCAAAATATGTTATTAGATACGGTGTTATTTATTTATTTATAATGAATCTTTATACAGGATAAAATACTTAACAAAAAGATATGCTGTTATCAATGTGCAACTTGTAATTGTAATTGTTACTTTTCAAAATACAAATGAGACCCCCTCTTTGATCCCACCTATATTTCTATAATTCTGATCACAGTACTTACCAAGTTCAATATCTGAGAAAATTTGGAAAAGGACACTCGTCTCTATTTAGCTTATATGGTTAACTGTTATTTCACAGTTTTGTGAATCAGAATGTGAAAGGGTTTTTTCAGCTTGATTTCATCTGGGATATAGACAAACTTTCTGTGGTGTGGTTGAATCTCCAGAGGTTCTCATGCAGTTATTTATTATTAAAATTATTTTTGAAGGTTTTCAATGGAGTATATAAATTGTTTGAGAACTATCACGGAACCATGAAAACGTTAGGATTTGAATTGTAATTGAAATCCTAGAAAAAGACACAATGCAACTTCTCCTGCTTTTCTAAACTAGATACCAAGATAAATATGTTTTATTGTGGAATCATCTGAACAACTTCAACAATGATAAGAGAAAAATCCATACAGTTTGTTGATAAATAGCTATTGCATTATACATGAAGAGAATCATAAGGATCATGCAGATAAGAACCTTTTTCAGAGTCTATGCTCCATTTTGTATGCACAATCCTAATTCTTATTTTACAATACATGTAATTTATGTATATAATGTAGATGGAGAGGATTTGGAATGTTGAAAAGTAAAATATACGTTTTGACTGAAATGGATTCAAACCAATGTCAATGGTTATCATAGCCACATCCTCTGCCACCAGTCCCTCCACCGATATTAGCTTTATGGTATTATAAGAAAGTATTTGACATGACAAGTCTTTATTTTTACACAATTTCCACCCAGCTATTGGAGTGTGGCAACAGAAGATTTTCTATGGTGTATACCCCAATTTACAAAGAGTGTGGTGTGTAGTGAATTAGGAACACCAAACCAATGCAAGTTAATCTTCAGGAAAACTGTACGTTGCAGATTTATGCCCCAGATTTCTTATTAGGCCTTATGACTCATCATTTCTTGGTTAACTACAAAGTAGTTGCTGTATATGTCAACATTGACCCAACTATTTTTTGCCCTTATATTTTTAATAGTCTGCACTTATGCAATGAAATGGGAAACTGGTAGAATTGGAGTAGTTGCTGAATGTTCTCTTCCAGTGTTTCCATTCTTTAGCAGCTTTTGGAGAAGTTGGAGTAACATCCAATCTGGAGGGCTTCAGTGCCTTGCTCATTTTACGTGTTGAATAAATTCTTGTAAGATTGAATAGTAATTAACCAGAACAAAGGTTTTATTGAAACAAAACCGTGGTGAAATGTTTAGTTGTGAATAGTGTATGTGGACCTAGAAAATAAAACAAAAGAACATATACTGTCAGCAAATTTTCATAACAACACATAAAGTTAATCAGATGATCTTGTGGAGTAGTATTCTTAGCTATACAGGCAAGTGATATTACTGAATGTGTAGCATCCGGTAGAACCATATCCCTGCACTTTATATCTAGATTCTTTATCTGCATGCAAGAGTTATTACTGAAGCTAACACAGGATGGCTGGAAGCCAAGGTCACTTGAAGGTAATTTTTTTCACTTTGGCTGACAAACTTAAGCAAAGCAGCTTGTTCTCTCACAGCTATTGCAGATTGCACCGATAGCATGACAAAGCTGACAGTTGTGACATGGGTCTCCACAATGAAACAAATATGCTTAGTTGGAATAGTGTTTTAAGTCAGATCACCAATACTCTTTGTCACATCATCAATACCTGTAGCATTTAATATTGCAGTAACATTGTACTGATTGAATGATTTCTGTGAAAGTTATAATGAGCATGCTTGTGTAAAAGCCATGTTAAGTGCCAATGTGTTGTTTTCCAAAAGATGTTGACAAATATGCTGTGAATGAATCCCATTAATAAATGCATCATTTATCATTTCTTACCTGTTTATAGATCTCTGATGTTACTATCTTAAACTGACAGTCCCCCACTAATAGTTCCAAAGCATTTTTACAAGCATCCAGAGTTGCACCAGTTTGCTGTGGTAGTGCCACTTACAAGTGTCTAGCAGATATTTCATTCTTCAACATGATAGACATACATTCAAATTTCTGATCCATAATGATTGTATTGCAAGATTTATTCAAACATATTTAATTAAACAGGTGAGGCATACTTAATTAGGATAGCAAGTTTATTCACCTTTTCATGGGAGGTATTAATTGATGAGATAAAACCATTAAAAGTTTGTTTCCAATTTATCCATTCTTTTCGTGCACACAGTTTATTAGCAGCAAAAGCTTGGTAATTATTACCTCTGTGTACACTTTTGTAACAAAAACAACTTTTATCTCAAGCAACATTTGGAGCAATTAAATGGCATTCACATGCTTTCCAAAACATGTTCACTTTGTAGATACTAATATGTCTCATTACTCAGATTTAAACAATACTTTCTTTAAACACAAAACACAATAAATATCAAGGGTAATGCCAGCTTCATTGTTCCTTCATCATTACATGCATGATAGTTACTCCAGACAATTACCTCTTTTATCCACATAGCTGCCTGTTCCTCCTTTTCATTCACACCACTTCCCTGCTCTTAGTTTTTAAACATATTGTTATGTTCATTCTGTTACATTAACTTCTTAAGAATGTAGATTAGACTTTAATTAGGCAGGTTTGACATTTCAAAGCAATTTTCTTTAATTAACTAGTTATGACTACAAATACAGAAGGGGAAAGTTAGTTGATAATGGGATTTTCAAATTCTGCCACTTGAACACTGGAAGCACCAAAATTGTTGAATGGTTCAAGAAAGATATTGTCTATCCCAGGAAGCCATTTTGGTAAAGTTTGGCAAAGCTGTACAAATTTTATGGGATAAGCTTGGAGCTTGGTCCCCATGAATTTGACTCTGTGTATTGATAAGATCAACATGTCCTCTGGAGTTAATCTTGTCAGTAGCCATTGGTATGTTAACCATACACTTTCCAACTGATCACATTTCTTATAACATATTTTTTTGTGTATACTGCAAATTGTATGAATATTGGTTATTACCCTTATTTTCATTTATAGGTCACCTGCTGTCGCTATGCAGTTGGCTAAATTGCTAGCAGTATGCTCATGGCTACAATTGGCCTATACTGCCAACATAAACATCTTCAACCAGACATTCCTTAATGATCTGTATATTAAGGTTGTGCCAAAGATTTTCAATACAAATGACCTACAAAGATTAGCACCTGCATTATCACATTCAATTTCTCTGGAATGCTTGGGTACAATTATTTCACCTGAATTTAGAGCAATTGTACCTTTCTGTAAGTATTCAGTTTGAAAGTTAATTGTACACTTGATGGATTTTTTGTACATTGTATATTTGGATTATGACTATGATAGTGGAAAAATGTTCTAACTTTTTACTATAAATTTAATAAAAGAAAATCTTCGGTAATATAGTGTAATTAAATGTGATCTTGTTAAGCCAGACCCTGCCATGCTGGAGGTATTGAAGGCCAACTGAGTTTAACTTTGAACTGTTTTGTTAAGGCTAGTATGCAGTTATGTTTTAAACAGTGCCATATAACTCCATAATATGGTGAATGACTGCATAGTATTTGGTTTTATGAACAGAGCAGATCATGAAAATATCTGAAGTACTATAAATGACCAAAAATAGTGAGAAATAAAGGAACAGAATCCCAAAATCTCGGTAAAGACAGATGGCGCTTTTGGTTGGCAAAGGTGAATCAGAATTTCTTTGGGAAGAATTTGAACAACATTTGAGTGTTCTGGTTATTTCATACTTTGAAGGTAAATTTAGGAACTTTCTGAGGTTTTTAATTCCATATTATCTACAAATGAAAGAGGAAAAACCTGAAAAACTTGACCAGCTGTGTAGGAGAAAATGCTTTGAAATAGGTACTCAGGTGAGAATTTTAACTAAAAGTTAGCCACAAATGGAAGATTTAGAAATATTACCTAAATTTCAAAATTCACAAGTGCTTTATTTCTTTTATCTTCTTTTCTAGCCAAATGTGCAGTAGTTTTAATCTGTAGTTTGTAATACTTTACACACATCAACATTATGGTTTCTTAATACCTGTTGTTCTGAACAGTGGTTGCAAACAACAAAAAAGCTGGTGTGGGATTTGTAGTGAAAAAAAGATCAAATATTGAGGCTCTTTCCTTTTGTTACCCCACTATTTCTTATGAAACCTCTTGCTTGTGCTCAAGAATCTTGTTTATCTTGAAGAAAAAATAAATAACATTTAATAGCCTTTTGAAATTTCCAAATCTTGCAGAAGATCTCAGATTTTGTGCAAAATAAAGAACCAATGCATCTAAGTGGCAAGAGGAATCAAATATTGTGAACAGATAAAGTTAAGGAACAATGAAATCAAACAAACTGTAGAACAAAGCACAAAGTTGAAAGCCTCAGGACCTCCTAGATATGCCCTCTGTAATTTAATATAGGTGCAACATTCGGCTCTCCTCACTCAGCTTGACACTGAATTTTGTTGTTTCTTTATCTAATACAAAATCTCAGGGGTTTATAATAGTTTTAAATGCTATTTAATGTTATTATTTCTAGTTTATTTATGATGTGCAAGATTCTTACATTGTTATTGCCAACTCTATAGTAAAAGTAAGGAATTTCACAAAAATAACCCAGTGAGGTACCAAAAGGAAATAGCACCCAAACATTGAATAATAGGGCATACATGTCCTCTTTCCTCTCTTTCCCATCCTTCCCCTCTTTTCCCCTTTTTCCTCTTTTTCCTCTACCTTTCTTACCCTTGTTTTCCCTCTTAACCTTCTTTTTGTAACAATTTTTTTTACCTTGCATTTTTTTTCTCGTTTTTTATCTTCTTCATAGTTTTGCATCTTACTTTATTTCTATGTTGTTTTCCTTGTGTATTTTCCCCTTTTCTTTACCTCTCTTTTGCCCATAATTCTTAGTCTCATTTTGATTCAATTTGTCTTGTTTTCCGTACTTTCTTTTTGTATAGCTGTTTTTTTTCTTCTTTTTTAATTCTAGATGCAGATGCATTAGGCAAGCCGGGCAGTGGTATTTTTGAAGGTAATATCAATTGGTTTGGAGCCTATGAAGAATGTGGAAGAATAAAAGCCTCGCACTATTGTGTTACAAATATTCAAATTATCATCCCAAATGTAAAGCAAGATGTGGTATGTATTATTATGAAATAATTTTAAAGGGATACAATTTTTCAATATATAACGTCAGCTGAGAATAGCTGTAATGTACACTCAGAGTTTATACTTAGGTTTGTATTTATTTTCAGACCAGGGTTACTTTTTATAGTTTAGTAAGTGACATGCCAGGGTAAATAAATGAAAATGATGGAAAAACCACTTACCAAGTCGGTGCTTTAAAGAGGTCATAATAGTAGTAGTTTCGTATGGCTTTGTTGTTTATATTTCCACTCCAGTTCTTGTGAGCCATTTAAAGTATTCCTGACTGCAGGAATGTATTGTTGTGTATCCGCCAGGGATCTTTGTCATTGGACAGGTTAGGACCAGGTGTTCTGTGTCCTGAGGGGCAATTTGACATTTGGGGCAAGTAGCAGACTCTCGCAGGCCCCATTTGTGCAGATTGGCAGCGGTTCTGCCATGGCCTGATCTCAGCCTGTTGGCCATGGTCCACTGTCTTCTATTGGCGGTCTTGAAACCTGGTTGCAGGCGTGTAGGGTCTTCTATAAAGTCTCCCCCTCTTGGGATGTTCTTTTCCCAGTATTCTGCCCACGCCCTATCTATGTTGAAAACTCTGCTGGATATCTTGTAGAAAGGGCGGCGTGATTTCAGGCGATTGGTTTGCGGGTGTGCGCTGACGATGGTTTTTAGTGGGAGCCCGTCAGGGAGTTTCTGTACTCTGGTCCTCATGTCTTGGGTGGCTTTTTGTCTTCGTAGGTAAGGGGGTGCTATTCCACTCAGGGTAGGTAGCCATGGTAGGGGGGTTGACTTCAGAGTGCCTGTGATCTGTCTCATTGCTGCATTTAATTGTGTGTCTATGTGCTTTGTGTGACTACTGCGCTCCCATACTGGTGCACAGTATTCGGCGACACTGTAGCACAGTGCCAGTGTGGATGTTCTTAGCACATTCTTTTGAGCTCCCCATCCAGTGCCTGCTAGCTTTCTTATGAGGCTGTTTCTCTACTTTAGTTTATGTGTGGTGTTCTCGATGTGTCTCCTGTAAGTAAGTGTGCGGTCCAGGGTCACACCAAGGTATTTTGGGTGGCTGTCTGGTGGTAGTGTATTGCCTTCTACTCTCACGTCGAGGGTGGTGGTGGCCTGATGGTTATTTAAATGGAAGACTGATGTTACTGTCTTTGTTGTGTTCATCTTCAAGTACTATTTCTTGAAGTAGGTGTGGGTGATATTGATGTCTGCTGTGAGGGTGGTCTCTAGTTCCCTAAAATTTTGGGCCTGGTGTGCGATCGCCCAGTCGTCAGCGTAGCCAAATTGTTGCGATGTTGTTTTGGGCATGTCACTTAGGTAAATATTGAAGAGCGTAGGGGCTAAGACAGATCCTTGCGGTACTCCATTTTTTATCTTTCGTATCTTGCTCTCGTCTCCGCCGAGGCAGATGCTATAGTACCTCGCATGCTATAGTACCTGTCATGCGTGATAGGAGGCAGAGCATCTTTCTGCATTTAATCATCTTGGCCAGTTTAAGTAGCAATCCTCCTCTCCATACGGTGTCCTATGCTGCTGATAGGTCCATGAAGGCCACACCTGTTTTCCTCCGCTGCTCGTATCCTGCTTCTATATGGTATGTCAGGGCTAGTACTTGCTCTGTTGTGTTTCTTCCCGGTCTGAAACCGGCCTGCTCCAGCGGGATGTGCTTGTTTATTATTGGCAAGAGCCGGGTAAGGAGGATTCGCTCAAGGAGCTTGTACATGCAGCATAAGAGTGAGATCGGTCTGTAACTACAAGGGAAGTTTGCTGGCTTGCCTGGTTTCAGTATTGCTATCACCCTGGCCTGCTTCCACTGTCTTGGGAATTTCCCTTTGACACTAAGGACGCAGCCAACCTAGGCTCTGCCATGTTGGACCGACCTAAGTAGAGAAGTTAGACCAAGAGGGATCCAATCCCGGCACCCGAACGAGACCATGTCTCCTCCCGGGTCCACTCCAAATCATAAAGGTCAGAATAAACAAATGAAAATGCGAGTTGCCCTATGATGGTTTCAACTTAACGCAACGTTATGATTTCTGTTGTCATGTTTTATTTCTGTATGTTTTTAAGTAGTTATCTACGGGTTTTTTTCTCGTTTTATTACTGTCCCATGTTTAATTAAAAGACGCTTTTATTTATTACATTTCGATAGTTTATTAAAAGTGGTGATAAAATTGACTTTGTCAACCTTGTAGTTTATACACACAGGCAATCACCAATTGATATGAGCTACATTAAGAATTTCACAATTGCTTTTAATGATTGGGAAAATACGGCAAATTTGACATAGTTAGGCATGTAAAGGTAAAAACGAGTAAATGTAGAAAATGCTGGCGTTAGTGTGAACGGCGAAAGGTTAAAGAGCCTAATATTTGTAAATGGTAATGTATTATTACCCGAAATCGAGCCAGAGTTCGTACAAATGCTGACAACACTTAATGAATGAAATGAAGATAAGCAAGAAAAAGACCAATAAAATGTGCAAAAAGAGTGTCAGACAAAAGCAGGTACAGAAAAAATAAATAAATTAGAATATTCAAGATTTAGAATTAGGTGGCTATCCAGGAAGGCTGCTAAGGTCTAGTAGTAAATTCGAGAAAGTGAGAGACTAATGACAGCTTGATGGCAGAGTTATAGAAGATGCGGGAGGTTTGTAAGAGAAAGGTTTTTGGGTATCCTTTATCCCTCAGAGAAAGTATATGCCTGTATGTATCAAAGAAAAATCATGAATATTAGAGCATAATAACAAAAGGTAGTCCTATTTTGATGGGTAACATTTGATTTATTTTTTTAATGTAAGGTTTAGTTTAAAGTTTACTTGTTTTCAATTTTAACATTTTAGTTGCCTTTGGTTGGTGTTTGTGCTCCTTCCAGCTGCAGCGCAGATGATCTTATTACAATCTTCAACACTACCTTCGTTGGTAAGTGGGTTACTAAACCTACCATGTGGAATAGAATGTTTCAAAATTGGTATAAAGATCTTCGTTCTTGAAATACATAAAATTGATGGGCGAGACACATTTTGTTTTCTTGCAGACCAAAAGTAAGAGCTACTCCACATGTTAATGCTCTTCAGTTTAGCTTCGCATATCATGAATTAAAAAGTAGTTCATTGGTTGGTAATTGTTACGAATGTACAGTAAGAAAACGTAGGGGTTTTTGATACAGATGAAGGCCTCTGGAAAAATTAGGAAATCGTCGTATTGCATCCTGGAACAGAAATTTGAGAACTCACCCCACACAAAAATGTAGTCTAACACTACTGACACCAGTGACAGTAAGCATCGCGAAATGTGTTCATGGGTTCGGTTAAGAAGACCCTTTTAGGGCACCAGAACAGGAAAAAAATGATTCTCTTGTAGCAATTAAGAGCGTACGAAGGTGACATGCTTACTGCCGCAGCAGAATTAGATATTGTTATTAGTATCTTCCGTGCTTTTTTACCCCGAACTTTTTTTTAATCATCAACTTTATCCCAGTCTTCCATTATGTCAGGCTACAGCATGTGTCATAGTATGTAACTGTAATTATCTCCATATTCTTTTCTGTTGGCACTGTTAGTTCTATTAGTTCTGTTAGTTCAGCTCTTTTGGTTAGTGATAATAATCGATACCCAGGAACTCCCAAAGAGATAGTCCATGTTCAAAAGGCTGTCGTAGGAATTAGGTTTTCTACATGAAATACTATGCCTCCTGTGGAATGCGGATATTACATGACAGTACAAATGTGTGAACAGAAACTAGTTTTTCATTTGTTAGTGTTTATTTTGAATTGGTACTAAACAATTTGAAGACGCTTAAAGATGATTGCTTGGATAAGAAGATCAAGAGCAAAGGGATTAATGCTGCTTACATATATTAGTCTTGAATATTTGGATCCAGATGTTGCCGATAATTTTGCAATTTGACCAGTCAGTATATTTGCTAATAAGCAGTCGCATAAGAAAGTTAAAATGTTAGATATTTAGCAGTAGTTGTATTAATGATAATGTAAACTTGACAAATCATATTTTCTATATTTGATCAGAGGTACCTAAATAGACTGGAATTTTTTTATTGTTTTAGACATTTATTGGGGATTTCTTCTTCTTCATTAGGTGTCTTGCACGAGGGCGTCGAGTATCATGCACTTCCAAGCTTCTTGGTCTTAAGATCTGTGAATGAGTTTACTTCTACTTGCTGTGTCAGTCCATTTTTTTATGTTCCACAGATACGTCATTCTTTCTTCCTCCCTCCTTTTACTCTCTGTTTTTCTAGTCAGCAGTAAATTATCAATCCCGTTTCTCCGCGTAACATTCCCCAAAAATGTCATTTTACTTTTTGATCGTCTATTAGTAGGCTGTTTACGTAAGCGATTGTCAGTACTCCCTTTTTCACATTTTATGACTCCATTGTTGCCTCTAAACCTTTTTGCATAGTAGACGAGATACTCCATGTTTCACATCCATATGAAAGAATAGACCAGACATAACATTTCAAGATTCTCTGCGTCGTTGATATGATACTGTTTGAACTTGTTAAAATAGGTCTCTTTATTTTGAATGCCTCTTTAACTTAATACAATCCGTTTTATTTCACAATCAGATTTGCCATCAGATGTTAAAGGGCTCCCTAGAAAATTGTATTTTTCAACTTGTTTGATTCTTATTCTATTTGCTGTAAGCTTGATGTTGGCGGGCTCTGTTTCTTTGATACTGTCATCGAGTTTGTTTTCTTCGCATTTAATGACAATACCAAGGATTCACTTTCTTCAATAACTTTTGTTAAACCCTTTAAATAGGGCATTGATGTATTCTTCCAATCTAATGAGAATTTCTTCATTTCCCGTTACTATAGCCCCTGTTTTTGATTTCAAGCAACCACTTGATGAGCAATATGTTTTTCCTGCTACTTCTATACCTCTGATGTGTGCTACTGATAAATTTCTATAAAATTCTTTCTCTATTTTATCGCATTGTTTGTTCCGCCTTGCTTCTTTTTCCTCTTTACATTTCTGTTTGATTGGGTTGTTTAGCTCTGTTTTTTGATATTTCTTTTTCTTTTACCTTTTTTCACTCCTCCATCATATAGAGAATACAGTCGTTTTAACTTCTTTTTAGCATGATTTCAAGTATCGTTTTTTCTGGACTTTTGTTCAAGGTCTCCTCGAAGGCTCACCATTCTTCTTTGATCTCATCTATGTATGCGTTTGAAATTTTTCAAACTTGTTTGAGACTTGCAATTGAAATTCACTTCTTACATTACGATCTTCACGCAATTTTGAAAGCTTAAATATTGGTTGTTGTTTAGTTGTTTGTAATTTACGCAATCTGGGTTGGACTTAAGCTATTATTAGGTTATTGTCACTATTGGTATCTGCTCCTGGGTAGCTGTTAGTTTGTTTCACTGCATTGCGAATTTGTTTGTTAGTCATGTTGTAATTAATTTGATTACGCATGTTATGAAATTGGACTGATCCATGTATATTTCCTTCTTTTGTGATTCATAATCCAGGTATTTGTTAGCACCAAATCGTTCCCTTTGCACTAGCTAACATCTTCCCACGGTCGTTTTGAGTACCTAAATTGTGTGGACAAACAATATCCACTTCTTTGCATTCACCAACTTTCGGGTTCAGGTCTCGTATAGCTAGAATGACATCTCTTGATTTTCATTGTGACATCGCTGCATCCATTTTTTTATAACTGTGGATTTTATCAGAATGTGCATCTTCCGTTGGTGCATATACTTCGAATACTGATATATCAAAAGGCTTGCCCTTGAACTTCGCTGGTATTACCTGGTCTGATAGTGCAAAATACCTCATCACACACTGCTGTTGGTTGGTCTGGTAGCATACCAAGTACCTTTCGTATCCCTATCTTTACGAGTTTTCAAATGTGTATTTATCAGTTATGATCTTGCTTGCTCCTTTCCATCTTACTTCGCCAACTCCTGTTATGTTTATATTGGATTTCTGTCAGAGAGATTGTTTTTAGAACTCTTTGAAATGGGTATTACCAGTAGCAAAGAGTATATGAATTGGTACTATACATTTGTGACAACATGAAAATTCACATGTTACATTCTACGTACCACACGTCAACAGACTAGAAAAACTAACAAAAAATTACTTCAAGCTGTTAAGCATGTTCATATTGTAATATTTATGAAAGTAATAATAGAAATTGTGGGGGATAAGACTCTTCTTAAAATATGCAGTGTACTATTGAAGACCTGCTTTTGTACGTCATTAAGGGAGGGTTTACCAGATATACTATTAAAATAAACGATGTTCCCGTTTTTTAAGTCAAAGATTCCCAACAACAGCCGGAATAGTTTTTGGTTTCAGGTACCATATTTTCCCTAACTCAATTCAAGACCCATATATTTACTAAGCTTTTCAAAAACCTTCGCGGAGACGTTCCATTGTCAGAGAAAACACTCATATTTGTCAAAAAAATTTTTTTATTATGTTCTTAATAACTTTTTTCTGGTCTGTTTACCTCAATAGTACAGTCAGTGTTGACTGGAAAATCCTACAAGATCGTTACAACCTTTCCTTTAATAGTAACTAAAGGAAACTGGTTATGAATGGTGTTGATACCAGTTTGTAAGTGTTTCGATTGAGATATGCTGGAATATTTTCCAGTAAAGATATTGACCAACTCTGTTGTGGCAATTGACAAATTTATTTGCCGTTAGAATGATGCAGCATGACACTAGATGCTCGATTGTGTTTTATGTTTTTCTTGACAGATACGGTATTTAGGGTCGACACCGTTTAGGACATTAGCTTGAAAATTCCCGGTAAACAAACTGGTCTTCAGAAGCAAGGGTGAAACCTTCTGTCTCTTCTTTCAATCCTGAACTGCGAAGACACTGATGAGTTGCCATTTCAGGCACATCAAGATTTTTGTTTCGAGTAACGAACTGCCCTTGAACAGTTTTTCTTGCCATTTTCCCTCCATGTTCGTAAGGTCTAAATTCTTTGCTTTTCTCTTGATCTTTCTAGCAATTACGTTTTCATCTTTTATTTGCAATTCTGTTTCTTGTGGAAACTTAGGAGTTTCATTATTATTCTCGTGCGTATTAAGTAATCCAAGCATCCAATCTTGAGTATTTGCTAAAAAGTATTTGCTAAAAAGATAGATTGTTGACGTCTTATAGAAAAGTTCTAACTAGATGAACCCCGTTACTCTATTCATGAATCTAGAGGGACTGCATCTGATTTCGGGTGGTGCATCACGTTAAAGGCCAACTGTTATCCGATTTTTGTATCAAGTCTTTTTGATTTATGTCCTATTTGATAACGTTGAAACTATACATAACGGGTATTGTAAGGGTTAATTGCGGTTATTCTATTCTTTGAATTTTGCTCGTTTTTTTTATTGATCTTACTCTACGGATACCATCTTTCCTGACCTTTTCTTTCATTTCGTGTGTTGGATACTGTTACCATCATTAACTCCTAAACACTTGTATCACTGTCATGTTCTCACTTTTTAATAACCGTATATTATTATTGTTGTTGTTATTATTATTGTTGTTGTTATTATTATTGTTGTTATTAATATTAATATTGCTATTGTCATTGTTGTTATTACATGCTTATGGTAAAAGAATTATTTTTTATGATAGCGTACAATGTATCCAAGATGATCTTTATCCCAAAAAACAAAGGACTGGCTGCAACGTATGGAAAGAATGCTATATGCGAAAAGAAGGAGGAATACAGTTCTGGAGCCATAACAATGATGTAAGTTTTGTATCCTGAGATTTCACTTAGTGAAGAATGTGACCTGTATCAAATTCCCTAACTCACTTTCACCTGTCATCGAGAAAAGTACTACGTAATATTGCATCCTTACGAAAGAAAACGCAAGGGGAGCCAATAGTCTTGGTCCCATTTAATATACTTGGGTGTATTTGAAGTTGTGAAGTTTTTGTTTTTATTGTGGTTATAAGTTACTAACTTAGGAGCACTAAAAGTAATAAGTAGCAATCCACAAACAGGTCAGCCTGCAATATGAAGCTAGAGAATTTGAATACAGTTTGCAGATGGATTACAGGAGAAGTCAAAATTTAGTATCTTTTTTTAATCAGTCAATACAGATCACGCATGAACCAATGAGAGTGAATGTTACTTGCAATTAACATTTATTTAACCGTTTAGACGTAGCCCCATCAACCACACCATTCCGCGTCAGCTTGGAGCCGACAGACCTCCTGCATAAAGACCTCTTGTTCTCTGGTACATATGCCAAGCCTTTTGAACTCGAAGACACACATTGAATATGGGAACACGCCTTTAATCGCTCGTTATGGAATCACACATTCTCTTATTACCGAGGTTTGTAGGGCTAACTTGACCAGCCATTTTCCCGCCAAGAGCTGCTAAATAGTATAATAATCAGGGCAGGTTCTTTTTTTCCAGACCTTTTAGTCTGAATTCCTTTAGATCCAACGCCACTTGTTTTTATTTACTTTCAGTTTAATTTGTTTGCCTTTTTTTTGACATCTTTACACTATTTGTGCAACACTGTTTACCAAGTGTCTTTCACCAAATGGTAGTGGCAGCCTTTGGGCAAAGGAAGTGTATTTAAAAAAACCGCCGAATCCTCCAAAATAACAGGAAACCTCTCCATAATTTGACGTGTAAACATTAGGCCACCTTGCATGAATTATGTAGTGCCCTGTCTAAATAGATCGGTGCGTGTAATGTTGCTGTTTCTGCCATTACAATTTGTTTTATTACTGTTAATTAAAAAAACCAAATAGCAGTGATACGTAGCCATAGCTGTTCTGTTACAACTTTACGTTTTTTAACTGTTGTTTTGCCTTTGAACATTATTTGTCTTAAAGGGAACCATAAATATTTGTTTATTAACAGCCATTTAGGTAACGTAGCAAGTGACAGAGTGTAGTTTATTGGGAGAATGAAGAGGATAATACTGATGTCGCCTTTTCAAAAGTTTGCCCCGTATGTAGAATAGAGTTTTAAACTTAATGGCAAGGTATTTTTGTAATAGGTACACAAGCACAAGAAAAACAACTACAGTCTCTATGCGATTTTAAGTTTCTTGCTTTGCATTCATTAGGCAACTGTCATTAATTTTTCCCTACACAGACTTTTAGATTTTGAATAACACGCAATTGTCATAGACGTGAAAAAGGACGTCATGGGTGAAAGCAGTTACAGATAACAAAAGAAACAGAAAAAAACACAAATATTTATAATAAACGTATTAAAGTCGTGTGTGTTAATTGTTTCTATGCCAAAATTAATTCTTGAGTTCCCTACTTTTGTTTGGTAATGCTTAGGATTCACGCATGATAGCAAATAATTCTGTTAGGCAAAGAGATGTATTGATGATCGATCGATCTATCTATCTATCTATCTATCTATCTATCTATCTATCTATCTATCTATCTATCTATCTATCTATCTATCTATCTATCTATCTATCGATCTATCTATCGATCTATCTNCCATCCAATCCATCCATCCAATCCATCCATCCAATCCATCCATCCCATCCAATCCATCCATCCTATCCATCCAATCCATCCATCCGTCCATCTCGCTATCCATCCATCCATCTATCTATCTATCCATCTATCTATCTATCTATCTATCTATCTATCTATCTATCTATCTACCTATCTATCTATCTATCTATCTATCTATCTATCTATCTATCTATCTATCTGTTTATCAATCTATTTCTATCTCCCTATATCTCTCTCCATCTATTTCAATTTTTGTCGACGTAAGTGTAAGAAGCTAATTTTTTTTTTCTGTATTGCCGTCATAACTTCCTTTTAGTCTGTAAGGTAACATACTATGAATTAATGAACGATAATCAGAACTAGCTGATTGTTTTAGACATTTGTATTAAGTTTCCCCCTCCCCCCACTTTTCGTTAATTAACCACAGCTTTGCGCCATACCTCCCCTGGGTGACGACTTCTGTCTTTGTGGTTGAGCAGCACACCTGATAGAGATGTAGGCTTACTTTGACACGATATGTGATAGTAAGGAACTCGTTCCAGCGCTGCACTTTCAAAATAATCCATGGATCTATTGCAGAGTATGGTACTATAGTTGCATTAAAAAGTTCTTAAGCAAAGCGCCATGTAAAGGTGATAGCTTAACATGATTGTAAAGTACTTACCAGATTGCTAGGAAATTCTTATGTACAGAAGGCAAACTCTAACTCGTCATTTCCAATTTTAGAGACTAAAAGAATTAGTAATTTTTTCGAGTTTTTCTTTGTAGGGCTCACATTTATGTATGAAAATTAGTAACACTGGAGCATTTTTTTATGTAACAAAGAACACACACATACACACACAGACACACAGACACACACACACATATATATACATATATATATATATACTGTTTTTGGTATTTTTTTCATAAAAACCCCTTTTTTAAATAATGTTTCTAACCATACGAACTCATACCCTTTTTTGCAATAGAGCAATCTCTGGTATAATACTATTCCTCTGCTTAATCGGAACTGTGACAGAGATGCTTAAAGATATACTTTTGACTGTAAAAATCCCAGTCAGAAAGTCACGAAACTTCATGCCTGTTTCGTATGTCGGGAAAGGGGAGGAATTATCGTCAGAAACAGAACAGGAAGAAGATGCTGAGTTAGTGAAGCTTGTAACACCTCGTGAGAAAACACCACTTTTAGGTAGACCAATTTTTTTATAGCTTCATATTTATAGTAGCTCTTAATCACGTAGTATGCTATCAAGATGTGATGGTAGCATACGTTAGCATAGATTTGGGACATAAGATATCTTTGAAGACATGGCTTGTCACTTTAAGAACTTTTGAAACATTGCAGTGCCCACAATCGTGGGTGAAACCAGTGACTTTGAAATGTGGAAGGATTCCCGGGAAAAGTTTTGAGTGCACCTAAAAACTCTGAAATTGTTGCAAAGAGCATTTAAAATGAAATAGGATAAATTAAGTACCATTCAAAAAGGTACTAAAGAGGTACCTACATGCCTTTATGTGAATGGGCGAAACTGATAGAACGATAACTTTGTCAACACAAAGCAGTTAGGAAACAATGGTTTAGAGCAGGAAATACAAAATGTTTCAGTAAAATTTATTAGAACCCTCTTTGCTTTTTTTTTGAAACGCCGCTGGACACAATGAGCTCTGATAACGTTTTGTAATACCATGTTGCTGGAGGTTGAAGTTATTGCTGTGTAAACGAATATAGAAAGATAGAAAGAGGTGTAGAAAACGTTTTTAACAAGGATAATGTATAAAAAGTGTGGATGTTATTAAAAATTTTGGTTTTTTCCGTTGTAAACTATATATTTAAGTAATATATGGTTTGTAGTATTAGTTTATTATAATAGGGTTTTTTATCATGTACAAATTTTGAAACTCTTGTACAGTTAAAGGCTTTTGAAAAAAGTAGGATGCTGACGTATATTTTGCGGTCACCGTGGGCGTTTTATTGAAGATGCAGTCGAATAGAATGGCCTTGCTCATAGTGTTCTACCTTGCAAACGAGTTAAAGGTTGGTGAGAAGTCGTTTTCTTATGTCATGCCATATCTGTATTTTTCAGATTTGGTGCTTTTGTTTTTCAGAGTGTGAACTCTCTTAAGGTAGTTGGAGAATGACTGCATTTGAGATCATATTTTATGAAATTCAGTTAGTGAGATGCTCGAGTTTCCTAATAAGCTGGACCTTGTTTGCGGTATATTCGTTTAAAAGGGGTGGATTTAAGTGTCAATAAACAGCTAGAGAATGAGCTGTGTCTTCAAGTGTGTGATTTGAACGGAGAAAGACGTGGATACAGGTTGGATACACAATAGAGCCCTGGTTAACCACAATTTTACATACCTCTAGGAATGATTTCATTAAAACTTACATTTGGGAGGACAAGTGGCGTCAGTGCTGCCTGCAATGGCCCTAGGCTATTGTTATAAAGTAGTGAAGTTTACTAAGCTCGGCTCACAATATAGGGCGTTTTTCAACTTAATAGTTAATAGCTGGGCTTGCCCTGTTCTTGACATGGGTTTTACTTGCAAAATTTGATAATCTGCATAGCCTAGGGTTCTCTTTTAGTGAGGCTTTATATACACAGTGAAAGCCATAAATAGCATGACAATGAGAGAAGTCTCTCGAAACGTAGATCAGAAAAACTTGTCCATCATCCCCTATTAGTATTGCCCATGCCATTGGACATTATTCACAAGTTACATACTGTGTACAGCTGGCAAATCACTCAAGAGGAGGGTGAGGCCGTTTGCTCACACGCCATAAACAGATACCCCCCGATAGCCTGTACCACAGCAAATGTGGAATAGGTTTGATAGTACGTTTTATTCAATAAATACTAAATACCTATAATTTAAGTTAATGCAATGCTTGTATATATATTTTTTCTTTATCTTTACAGTTAGTATTTTGCTGTCGTTTTCTCTGATTAAAAATACAAAGTTTGTCATGAATGCTGATGTTCCTCAAGGAGCCATAACGTGTTTGAATGGTATTAGAGTGCTGAGTATGTGGTGGGTAATGCTTGGTCATTTGGAGAGCATGGGCATTAGGATGTTAGGCAAGTATGCACTGTGTTATTTCTTTTTTTTGCTCTTCCTGCCGCTCTTCCTGCGCACTTTCCCTTTCCCCTTTTTTCTTTCCCCTTCTCTCCTTCTCTCTCTGTACCTCTTCACCTTCTCTGTCTCTCGCCTCTGTCTCTCGCCTCTGTCTCTCTCCTTCTCAGTCTCTCTCCTTCTCAGTTTCTCTCCTGTGTCTCTCCTCTTCTTAGTTTCTCTCCTGTGTCTCTCCTCTTCTTAGTTTCTCTCCTGTGTCTCTCCTTTTCTCTTGCTCTCCCTTCCCCCCCCCCC